>VZQC01012024.1:1317010-1343823 GCA_009823505.1 Rhizomys pruinosus | reverse complement strand
TGTCCTGGAACTCACATTGTAGACCAGGCTGGCCTTGAACTCACAAAGATCCGCCTGCCTCTGCCTCCCAAGTGCTGGGATTAAAGGTGTGCGCCCCCACGTCTGGCCAACCCCCTTGTTTTTTTTTTTTTCTTCTATGTGTATGAATGTACTGTCTGCATGTAGGTTTGTGCACCCTTGTTGTGCAATGCCGTGGAGGTCAGAAGAGGGTCTCAGATTCCCCTGGAACTGGAGTTCTCCTGGAAATGGAGTTACAGACGGTTCTCAGTCGCCATGTGGGTGCTGGGGATCGAACCCGGGTCCTCTGCAAGAGCAGTCAGTACTCTTAACCGCTAGGCCATCTCTCCAGCCCAACCCACTTGTTTTTTTAAAATTATTTATTATTATGTCAACTTTCAGCCTAATAAAGAAAAAAATCATAAGCTGAAGGTGCTAAAACCTATGATTTATTGTGGCATGTATATATGCATATTTTGGAGTGATGCAAATTGGAGGGAGTAACAACACCACCACCACCACCACCAAGACTGGGTCAAAACTGACTGAAATGGTGAACTTCAGCTCAAAACAGTAAACTTCTGCATTGAAAATTTTAAAAGAGACTGAGTGAAAGATGAAAAACATGTTTGGCAGAATGCATGAGCTCTGGTGGGGTCTGGGGCAAGGAAGGGGTCACGGGTATAGATTTGATCGGAAATTTTGTATGAAATGCACAAAGGTTCAATAAAAATTGACTTTGAAAAAATTATTTTATTTTATGTTGTGTTGTGATTATGAATATACCACCTGCATGTATGTAAGTACACCCATGTTATGCAGTCCCCACAGAGGTCAGAGGGTCAGAGGATATTGGATTACCCTGGAACTGGAGTTATGGATGGTTGTTAGCTACCATTTGGGTGCTGGGAATATAAAATATAAAGTATATAAAAAATTCTCCACAGTGATGGAGGTGGGAATGTTGGGGGAGAGAGATTTAAAATTGGAGTAAATTGCCGGGCGTGGTGGCGCACGCCTTTAATCCTAGCACTCGGGAGGCAGAGGCAGGTGGATCTCTGTGAGTTAAGGCCAGCCTGGTCTACAGAGTGAGTTCCAGGACAGCTGGGGCTATAGGGAGACCCTGTCTCAAAAAGACCAAAAAAAAAAAAAAAATTGAAGTAAATGACACAGCAAAGGGAGTTTGATCCTTTGCCCCCCCAGCCTTGGAGAGGGATGTTCACACCCCTTTCCCTTAGAAGCTAGAATCATTTCTCCCCAGGGATTCAGTCAGTGCAGGGCGAGCTTCGGGGCATGGAACTAAGAGAACCAGTGTGTGTGGCTAGGGGGAGCGACTCTACAAAGTCCTGTGTTTATTTTTCTTTTTTGACTATGTAGACCAAGCTGGCCTCGATCTCACAGAGATCTGCCTGCCTCTGTCTCCCCAGTTCTGGGATTAAAGGTGTGCACCATCACTCCTGGCTGATTATTTTATTTTATGACTGTTTTGCCAGCATATAGGTAAATGTACATATGCAATGCCTGTAGAGTCCAGAGGAGGGCACTGGGTTCCGTGAAACTGAAGTTGCGGACAGCTGTGAGCGGCCCTCTGGGTGGTGAGAACTGAATTCCAGGTCCTTCGCAAGAGCAACAAGTGCTCTTAGTCACTCAGTCATCTCTTCAGTCCTACAAAGTCCTTTTTGAGCTCTTAAAGAATAACTAAATACCTTGGGGGCTACTCCATAGGCATGCTGGACTCAAACATGAGGGATAACCGGGGGTTCAGGCACTCCCAAGCTCTGCTGGGACAAAGTCTCCTAATTAGGACTGTGATGAGGGTTGGTGGAAGCAGGGGCCAGTAACAGGTAGCCCAGACGTTGCACAAGAATCCCGTGGCTGCTGGTGAGGGGGTCTTGCATACCAGACAGAAAGAGGAGTTGCAAACTCCCCTGCCCTTCCTGCTGGGACTGGCTGGCCTCATAGTTTTCTCATCCCTTCTGGGGGACAACTGTGAGGGACTTGGGGCTACCGGCGGCGATCCTGCTGGAGGACAAGGAGGGGGTCTTTCCAGCACCCTGGACAGAGCCTGCCTTGAACACTCCCCATCGGTGCCTTCTACTGTTTGGTACTACTTTGGTACTGTGGGTCTCAGCATCCCAGCATCTGTCTGCCCCGCAGTTCGCAATGGGGTCGGAGGAGGTGGCGGTTGTCCCGACAGCCGGCCGGGGGAGGGGAGCCCCGCAGCAGATGGGAGGGGGACGCTGCCGGTTTGCTGCAGCAACGGCCAGCGTCGCGGAGGCGTGTCCCGGCCCACAGGGGCGGAGGAGAACAGCCTTGGCGCACACCCAGGACCTGTCACGTGACCTCTGATTGCCCCACGGGTGGAATCGGGGGTCCAGAGCCGGTTGAAAATGAACTCCGAGGACCCTGGGGTGCCTCTTCTTTGGAGGAGGGCCTTAGGTTACTTTTCCAATGCCTTGGGCGCGGGTACCTGGTGATCTTTAAGTCAGTGAGCTGGCAGGGATTTTTTTTTTTTTTTTGGAGCGCTTGGAGCCAGGGGTTCGGCGACCTGGGCCCTGGTTCTGCCAGACAGGAAAGACTGGACTTTATCGGGCCTCGGTTTCCATGTCCAGCTCGGAGCGAGTCTGAAGTGGATTCTCTCTGAGGTACCCCCCCCCCCCCGTGCGCATCTCTGCGCCCCCGTATCCCTGGCGAGCGAGCGCAAAGTACTAACTTGGGGCCTGAACGAAAGCGCGCTGCTGCAGACGGAGGCGGGACGGGCAGAGCCGGGGTCGGGGTGGGGGGAGGCCCGGCCCCACCCACCCTTCCTGTCGAGGAGGTCAGCGCCCGCACATCCCGGCGACCCCATCGCAGATGGATTGTAGGGCCGGAGCCAGATCCCTGGGGGCCTCGCTGACTCGTCTTCTCAGCCCCACCCTGCGCAGGGACAAAGGCGGGAGGTGGGAGCGGCGGGCGGCGGGACTCCGCGGGGCGGGGCGGAGCAGGGACACAGTCTCCTTAAAGGCCGGGCTGCCGCTCCCTCACCGTGGGCTTCCAGCCAGGCGCACACTTCTTTGGCACGGTCTCAGGTTTCGAATTTGGCTCCGGGTCTGGTTCTTGGCTCTGCCTCACAGCAAGGGCAAGTCTCCTCCAGCGGCTGTACAGGACCCTCAGCTGCATGGGGCTGCCTAGGAGAGTAGGGACCGCGGCGGAGCTGCGCAAGGTAGGAGCCCGAGATAGGGACCCGTGGCAGGGAGGGGTTCGCCATCCAACTAAACCCCGGTCTCTGCGCCCACCCGCTGCCCTGCAGAGCCTGAAGCCGCTGCTGGAGAAGCGCCGGCGAGCGCGCATCAACGAGAGCCTGAGCCAGCTCAAGAGTCTGGTCCTACCCTTGCTGGGCGCGGAGGTGAGTGTCCTCGGGCTAGGTCCCGACTCCGCGGGGGTGAGGGGATGGAGATGGAGGTCCCGGGGAGGTTGGAGCGGTGTGGCCCCCGGGCTCAGCGGGGATCTCCATCTGAAGGCCACCTCTGTGGGCTCTGTGCGCATCTGGATCCAAGCGCGCGGGGCTGGGGCTTTCTCTTCTTTCTTGGTCTTTATTCCTCTCGCTCTGGCCTGGCGCAGACGTCCCGCTACTCGAAGCTGGAGAAGGCGGACATCCTGGAAATGACCGTGCGCTTCCTGCAGGAGCAGCCTGCATCCGCCTGCCCAGCTGCAGAGCCTGGTGAGTGATCCCGCTCCCCTCTCTCCTCATGCCCTGCAGCCTGCACCCGGCACACCCCGCTGAGCCTTATGCTGCTCTCTGCTCCGCAGAGCCCTTGGACAGCTACCTGGAGGGCTACCGCGCTTGCCTGGCGAGCCTCGCCCGCGTGCTTCCGGCCTGCAGCATCCTGGAGCCCGCCCTGAGAGCGCGCCTGTTGGAGCACCTGCAGCGGAGGACCTCAGGCACCACCATGGAGGGCTGGCGCGCTGGGGACTCACGTGGTCCGTCCTCACCAACGCCACCACTCGCGTCCTCTCCTGCGCCCTCGCCGCCTGTGCCTCCCGGCAGCCCTGGCCTCTGGCGGCCATGGTAGCCCCCTGGCTGGTCCATCCATCCTGCTGGCTGCCAGGAACCCGGTGGGCCTAGCTGACCAAAGAAGCTCCGGGTGCCGCTCCCTCACTGTGGACAGTTCAGCAACCACAGCCACACCCAGGCAAAACCGGATGCTTGGAACTCCTGTGGATCTCAAGGGCTCAGCTGGAGGGGGAAAGGGAGCGGCCCTGCCTCACTGCAGGTTGCAGTGTCTGCACAGGAGGAGAGAGAGCTCGAGGCTTCTGGGTGAGGAAGAAGCCCTGGTCCCAGATGGTAGAAGTGGTTCTGGCACTGAGCCAGCCAAGGCTACTGGGCCAGCGCACACCTGACCTAGGGCTGGCATCGGACCAAGGTCTGGTCCTGGAGCTCACCTGGGCCTTCGCAGCCACGCCTGGATGTACTTCCTGCCCAGCTGGGCTTGGGAACCTCCGAGCAGGGTAGAGGGTAGTGCTGGGCAGTCATCCTCTCCATTCCTGGGCTGCGGAGGTGGACGCTTTGTTGGGTGGTCCTTAAATTTACTCCTCCAAGTGTTGTTTCTCCCACACACCAGGCCAGAAAAGTCTTGGGGTGTGAGGAAAGGGTGGGGCAAGAATGAGGGTGCCTTGTGGCCTCAAGGAAGCTCATCTGTTTGGAGGATCTGAGCATGGAATGGCAGGAATTCAGGACAGCAACTGCCTGGCTTGGTTTTCCCTTGTGAACCACTCCTTGAACTCAGGCAGACAGGGTCACTAGACGCAACTTGTTCTGGAGATCATTTCTTCCCTGGCAGAAGCCAGGAGGCCTGAGAAGACTCTGGGAAGCCGGGACAAACTGGGAACAAGTCCCATCATTACTTGGGACTTCGCTGAACATTTCGGGAAGCTCGTGAGTTCTTCTGCCCAGCAGCCTGTGTGTTGGGAACCAGGGCATTAAAACCAAGAAGACAGACTGATCAGGGAAGGGACAGTCACTAAATTAGCTCTGCTGTGCAAACCCAGGATGCTCTGGGCACTGATCTGGGTGGCAGGGGGTATGGGATGTTGGGAGGCATTGTTGAAACAAAACATCAGGTTGAGGCTCCCAGCTGGGCTGGGGCGAGCTGGCTAGCTAGCTTGTAAGGGTCTGGAGGGCAGAGCTGGGGCAGAGTACACCTCCATGTCCCCGAGGCACTGGAAGCACAGTGATGTTGGAAATGTTTAATAAACATGTGGGTTAATGAGGAGGTGGCGTGGTTGGTCCACAGTGCTGACTGCTGTGTAGAAAGATAGCTTTTGTCTTCACTGCTGCCCCGAGCTCCTGGTCACTTGAATGTCTGTTCCATTAGGGCACAAATGTAGCCTTGAACTCTGTGGAGCAGGAAGAGACTGAGGAGCAGGGAACTCCTGGTCCAAGTCCATCCAATGGGCTCTGAGCTTCTTGGATCTAAGGAGATAGTCACCTGTTCCCACATATAAGAACTCTCAGTACAGGCCAACTTGGGCTCCAGAGTGAGTCCATCTCAAAAATCCAAAAACAACAACAGTAGGGAAAACAGACAAACCTTAAAACAAGCAGGCTTGGTGGTATGTGTTTATACCCCTGATACTCAGAGAAGGCAATATAATTACTGGTTCAAAGCCAGCCACAGCTATCATAGCTGACTCTATCTCAAAAACAACAACTCCCCCAACACTTGGTGTGGTGGTGCATGCCTTTAATTCCAGCACTTGGGAGGCAGAGGCAGGCAGATCTCTGTGAGTTCAAGGCCAGCCTGGTCTACACAGTGAGTTCTAGGACAGCTGGGGCTGTAGGGAGACCCTGTCTCAAAAAGACAAAAAAAAAAAAAAAGCAAACCCCTAACCCCCAAAACAAAAAAACTCTCAATACAGGTTTTTATTTATGTATTCTTATTTTAAAATCTAATTTATTATTATTAATTATTATTATTAATTTTGGTCTTTTTGAGACAGAGTCTCCCTGTTGTCACAGCTGGCCCAGAACTCACTATGTAGACCAGGCTGGCCTTGAACTCACAGAGATCCGCCTGCCTCTACCTCCCAAGTGCTGGGATTAAAGGCATGCGCCACCACGTCCAGCTTCATTTATTATTTTTATTTTATACATATGGGTGTGTTACTTGTATGTATATGTAAGTACAGCCATGTTATGTGATGCCCACGGAGGCCAGAAGAGGATATCAGATCTTCTGAAAATGGAGTTACAGACAATTATTAGCCACCATGTGGTTCTAGGAACTGAACCTGGGTCCTCCTACAAGAGCAGCCAGTAGACAGTGCTCTTAGCCACTGAGCCTTTAAGACATCACACCATTTCTTTAGCTATTTATTTATTTATTTATTTATTTATTTATTTATTTAATGAGACAGGGTCTCCCTGTAGCCACATCTGGCCTAGAACTGGTTATGTAGACCAGGCTACCTCAATATCACAGAGATCTCCCTGCCTCTCCCTCCCAAGTGCTAGGCTTAAAGGTCGAGCACCCCCACGCCTGGCATTTTATTTCATTTCATTTTATTTTATTTTATTTTATTTTATTTTATTTTATTTTATGGTCTCACTGTGTAGCTCTGGCTGGCTTCAACTCACTATGTAGACCAGGCTGGCCTTGAAGTTAGAGATACCCTCCTGCCTCTTCCTGCCCAGTGCTAGGATCAAAGGCATGTGCCCACTCAACAGGTTTAAATTGTGTGGGAAATGATTGACCAAAAAACTTCCTTGTAGCAATACCTGCCACTTCCTGCTTCTGACTGCTACCTTGGTCCCTAGTGCTGCGATGTGTGTGTTGATCTGGCCCCATCACACTCAAAGGCAAGCACTTGTGGAGTGGTGTATGTGCTGATAGACTGGTGACTCACAGGGTCAGGTGCTCTGTGGAATCTGAGTTGGACAGGCATCCAGGCCCTGGCATGTCCAGGTGGGTGAGAAGCCACAGTTTCCCAGTGGAATGTGCTAGAGCTCCTGGAAGGTCTAGACTGGTGTCCCCAGCTAGGGAGAGGAAACAGGGACACCATCATCCTCTTCCATAAGACACAGAGCGCCTGTTCCCTGTCAGCTCCCTTACCACCCAGAGGCCTGTCTGATGGCCCAAGGCCAGCAGGCCCATGGTGTTTTCAGTGTGTGCAGGAGGCTGCTTCAAGCAGAGAAGCATTTTTGTGTGTGCATGCATGTGTGAGCACTCGATTGTGGATAGAGGAGAGGCCAGAGGCTCACTAACCTTGGGTCTCATTGCTCAGGTGCCTTCTACCATTTGTTAGAGGCAGGGTTCCTCATCGTCCTGGAACTTTGTATGTAGTGTGGGCTTAGGTGGCCAGCGAGCCCCCAGAGACCCACCGGTCTCTGCCTTCCATCTCACCCTTGCTGGGATTACAAGTGCACACCAGCACACCCAGCTGATCAGAGAGGCATTTTATGATCCTGAACAGGGCTAGAACTGACTCAACAGCCAGCTCTTTGGATGCCTGTTCCAAAGTGGCTGCATGATTGAGTCTAATGTCCAGTTGGAGAAAAGGCCCACCCATATATCTCTCTTCCATAAATCCACTGGAAGGACAGGGCTGCAGAGATGGCTTAGCAGTTAAAAGCACTTGGTGCTCCTGCAGAAGACCCAGGTTCAGTTCCCAGCACCAACATGGTGGCTAACAACCACCTGAAAGTCCAATACCAGAGGGTCCGCACCCTCTTCTGACCTCTCAGGGCTCCTGCAGCCATGTGGCTCACATGAACTCATGAAGGCAAATAAATAAGCATATAAATAAAATAGATAAATATGTATATAAATAAAATAGATAAATATGCATATAAATAAAATAGATAAATAAACAATAATTTTTTTTTGGTCTTTTTGAGACAGGGTCTCCCAGCTGTCCTGGAACTCACTCTGTAGACCAGGCTGGCCTTGAACTCACAGAGATCTGCCTGCCTCTGCCTCCCAAGTGCTATGATTAAAGGCATGCACCACCATGCCTGGCAATTTTTTTTCTTTTTTGAGACAGGGTCTCCCTGTAACCCCAGCTGTCCTGGAACTCACTGTGTAGACCAGGCTGGCCTTGAACTCCCAGAGATCCTCCTGCTTTTGCCTCTTGAGTGTGGGATCAAANAGGGTCTCCCTGTAGCCCCAGCTGTCCTGGAACTCACTGTGTAGACCAGGCTGGCCTTGAACTCCCAGAGATCCTCCTGCTTCTGCCTCTTGAGTGCTGGGATCAAAGGTGTGCACCACCATCTCCAGCAAAAAAAAAAATAAATAAATCTTTATAAATAAATGAATCCAGTGGAAGAAATGACTGTGACCCAAGGATGCTAGAGCACTGAGCTGTCTGGGACCCTTCTTTCGCTGAGATATGTGCTTCCCAAGAGGCCCAGGCTTGAACAGCTCCACCTGCCCCTCCGGCACAGGGTGATTCCAGGAGCACGAACACAGAGAGACAGTTACCAGGGAAAAGCCTCTCACGCAATTTCTGAGTTGCTCTGCCTCGCCCGTGAGTCAAAGTGGCTGCCGGTGAGATTGCCACTAGTTCTCATGGGACAGAGCAGGACAAAGCTCAGGAAACATCTGGAAGGGTCTGTGGCCCTTTAGTTTCACTAAGCCCGCACTGTGCTATGGAGGAGAAAAGGCGTCTCCCAGGTGGGGTCTGCGAGAGTCTGTCAATGGCAGAGCTGGAGCTATCAGTTGGAGCCTACGTTCCGGAGCCCAACAGGCTAGATTCAGCCACTTGTCCTCAAATAAGCAGGAGACTCCTGGGCGAGATTCCAGCTTCCTGGGTATTGTCCCAGTAGTCTGATGGGGAGAGGGGGAGGAATGACAGGTGTCTGTCTCTCTCTCTCTCTCAAAATCTTCTTGACACAAGGTCTCCCTGTAGCCCCAGCTGGCCTGGAACTTACTGTGTAGACCAGGCTGGCCTTGAACTCACAGAGGTCCACCTGCCTCCCAAGTGCTGGGATTAAAGGTCTTTAGAACACCTTCATTTCTGCCATAGTGGTTAAAGTCTCAGGCAGGCTGGTTTAGGGGTGGCTTTGCACTCCTTATCAGGAATCTTGAAGCTTCCCCCAGGCATTCATCTACAACATCCAGACCATGTTGTCACTTTACTTATTTTTAACCCTTTACATATTTACCTTTCAGGGACATGATAGGTCGTTAAAGCTGTTCTAGAGAATAGCCAACCCAGCCTGTGGCATTATTTTCTCAAGCCTTAATTCTTATGGGGACTGCCTATAAGAGTGTCAGTCTTTGGGGAGCTGAGTACATATATGCGTCCTCTGTGTGTGTCTGTCCCTGCCTGCGCATCAAGGAGGCTCTACTCACCCCTCCCAGAGCTGTCTGGGCATGTGATGTCCCGGAGAAGGCAGGCACCCACCAAAGGTTCCCAGTGAGTAACTAGTTTCACTCTGGGTTTTCAGAGGCCCTGGCAAAGCCGGAGGCACTTAAAGCAGCCCTAATAAAACATGAATAATGGTTTCAGGAGCGTGAGAAAGGCCTAGAGGACACACCCCACAGCATATACGGTGTCTTGTCATGGGTGGGCCACTGGGAGGCAGCAAAGAGCAGAGGCCTGTGGATCATCATAGGCCCTGGCTGTACGAAACTGGGGTTCCTGGACTGGGTTAGGGGAGTGAAGGGAGACGCAACCAAGCCGCCACAACACTGAGTACGTGGCCACTGTTGCTTCTGCTGTAGAGGGAGAGCTCAGAGCCCCATCTTTTTTTTTCTTTTTTAATATATTTATTTTGTCTTTTTGAGGCAGGGTCTCCCTGTAGCCCCAGCAGGCCTGGAACTCACCATGTAGACCAGGCTGGCTCTCACAGAGATCCACCTGCCTCTGCCTCCTGAGTTCTGGATTTAAAGGTGAGTGCCACCACACCCAGATCTTTTAAAATAGATTTCAAAAAAAGATTTTATTTTATGTGTATGAGTGTTTTGCTTGCATGGATGTCTGTGTACCACATGCATTCCTATGTCCTTGACGGCCAGAAGAGGGTATTGTGTCCCCTAAATCTGGAGTTTTTAATGTTTGTGAGCTGTCACATGGGTCCTCTGTAAGAACCACCAGTGCTCATAACCCCTGAGCCATCTCTCCAATCCTCCCATGCCTAGAATTTTTTTTTTTTGGCCTTTTTGAGACAGGGTCTCCCTGTAGCTCCAGCTGGCCTGGAACTCACTATGTAGACCAGGCTGGCCTTGAACTCACAGAGATCCACCTACTTCTGCTTCCCAAGTGCTGGGATTAAAGGCAGTGTCACCATGCCTGGCTCCTAGATTGTTTACATAGCTTCTGGGGCTTGAACTCAGGTCCCTCATGTTTGCAAAGCAAGTTCTTTACTGTCTGAGCAATCGCCAAATCCCTCAATTATTTTCACAACATTTATTTATTTATTTATTTATTTATTTATTTTTGGTCTTTTTGAGACAGGGTCTCCCTGTAGCTCCGGCTGTCCTGGAACTTTCTATGTAGACCAGGCTGGCCTTGAACTCACAGAGATCTGCCTGCCTCTGCCTCCCAAGTGCTAGGATTAAAGGCCTGCACTCCCAGGCCTGGCCATTTATTTATTTATGGTCTTTTTGAGACAGGATGTCCCTGTAGCCCCAGCTGGCCTTGAAAGCACAGGGTTCCACCTACCCTGTCTCCCAGGTGCTGGGATTGGAGTGTGCCACCACACCCAGCACAACTTTTATTTTGAGATAGAGTCTCACTAAATTATCCAGGCTGACCTTGAATTTT
This sequence comes from Rhizomys pruinosus, assembly GCA_009823505.1. Taxonomy (NCBI): domain Eukaryota; kingdom Metazoa; phylum Chordata; class Mammalia; order Rodentia; family Spalacidae; genus Rhizomys; species Rhizomys pruinosus. The sequence goes on along the minus strand of VZQC01012024.1, from coordinate 1,333,080 downwards.
CAATCCTCTTTTTGTCCTGTTTCAGTGTCCTGAACAGCTGGGATTATAGGCCCGTGCAACCACACCCACTTAGTGCTAATTTCTTCTTTTTTGATATTTTATTTATTATTATTATTATTATTATTATTATTATTATTATTTTTGTCTTTTCGAGACAGGGTCTCCCTGTAGCCCCAGCTGTCCTGGAACTCACTCTGTAGACCAGGCTGGCCTTGAACTCACAAAGATCCGCCTGCCTCTGCCTCCCGAGTGCTAGGATTAAAGGCGTGTTTTTATTTTATGGGTGTGAATGTATTGTCTAAATGCATGTAAAGGCACTTTTGTAATTCAGTGCCTGTGGAGATCAGAAGTGGGCATCAGATCCTCTGGAACTGGAGTTAAGGATGGTTGTTAGCCACCCACCATGCTGGGAATGGGACCTGGGTCCTCTATAAGAGCAGTCAGCGCTCCCAACCGCTGGGTCTTCTCTCCAGACCCTAGAATAGTTTCTTAGAGGTTAGTTGCAGTGCTAAAAACTAGAGGCTAGAGGGATGGTCCACTGGTTAGGAGAACTAGAGGCTAGAGGGATGGCTCAGTGGTTAGGAGAACTAGAGACTAGAGGGATGGCTCAGTGGTTAAGAGAACTAGAGGCTAGTGGGATGGCCCAGTGGTTAGGAGAACTAGATGCTAGAGGGATGGCCCAGTGGTTAGGAGAACTAGAGACTAGAGGGATGGCTCAGTGGTTAAGAGAACTAGAGGCTAGAGGGATGGCCCAGTGGTTAGGAGAACTAGAGGCTAGAGGGATGGCTCAGTGGTTAGGAGAACTAGAGGCTAGAGGGATGGCCCAGTGGTTAGGAGAACTAGAGGCTAGAGGGATGGCTCAGTGGTTAGGAGAACTAGAGGCTAGAGGGATGGCCCAGTGGTTAGGAGAACTAGAGGCTAGAGGGATGGCTCAGTGGTTAGGAGAACTAGAGGCTAGAGGGATGGCCCAGTGGTTAGGAGAACTAGAGGCTAGAGGGATGGCTCAGTGGTTAGGAGAACTAGAGGCTAGAGGGATGGCCCAGTGGTTAGGAGAACTAGAGGCTAGAGGGATGGCTCAGTGGTTAGGAGAACTAGAGGCTAGAGGGATGGCCCAGTGGTTAGGAGAACTAGAGGCTAGAGGGATGGCTCAGTGGTTAGGAGAACTAGAGGCTAGAGGGATGGCCCAGTGGTTAGGAGAACTAGAGGCTAGAGGGATGGCTCAGTGGTTAGGAGAACTAGAGGCTAGAGGGATGGCCCAGTGGTTAGGAGAACTAGAGGCTAGAGGGATGGCTCAGTGGTTAGGAGAACTAGAGGCTAGAGGGATGGCCCAGTGGTTAGGAGAACTAGAGGCTAGAGGGATGGCTCAGTGGTTAGGAGAACTAGAGGCTAGAGGGATGGCCCAGTGGTTAGGAGAACTAGAGGCTAGAGGGATGGCCCAGTGGTTAGGAGAACTAGAGGCTAGAGGGATGGCTCAGTGGTTAGGAGAGCTAGAGGATAGAGGGATGGTTCAGTGGTTAGGAGAGCTAGAGGCTAGAGAGATGGCCCAGTGGTTAAGAAAATTTGCTGTTCTTCCAAAGGACCCGAGTTTGTTTCCTAGCATCCACGTTGGGTGGCTTACAAAGACCTCTAATTCTAGCTACACGGGAATTGACTCACTCTCCTGGCCTCTAAGGGTACCGCACAATATATATGAGTACATATCATATGCTCACACAGTTATGTACTCATACACATATATAAAATTTAAGAAATAATATAAAACTAAACTGATATATTTTAGCTCTAATATATCAAATTCCTTTGGTTTTGGGTGTTCTTGAGGATAGAACTAGGTTTTGTGATGCAAAGCAAGTCCTCTGTTATTGAGCTAGTTCTCTGACCCATACTTTGAATTTTTTGTACCAGGCTTGGGAGTCAGAGGCAGATGGATCTCTGTGAGTTCAAGGCCAGCCTGATCTAAATAGCAAGGTCCAGGACAGGCAGAGGCTATAGGGAGACCATCTCAAAAAGACAGAAGTGCCTACATGCAGACAGTACATTCATACACATAAAAATAAATAAAATTGAAAAAAGAAGAAAAGTGTTTCTTTAAATTTTTTTGATGAATTTTTAAAAATTATTATTATTAATTTTTTTGGTATTGTTTTGAGACAGGGTCTCCCTTTAGTCCCAGCTATTCTTGAGCTTGCTCTGTAGACCAAGCTGGCCTTGAACTCGCAGAGATCCGCCTGCCTCTGCCTCCCAAGTGCTGGAATTAAAGAAATGTGCCACCATGCCTGGTTTAATTATTATTTTTTATGTGTATGAGTGTACTCTCTGCATGTAGGTTGGTGCACACCTGTAATGCAATGCTGCGTAGGTCAGAAGAAGGCATTGGATTCCCCTGGAACTGGAGTTAAAGACGGTTCTTAGCCACCATGTGGGTGCTGGGAACTGAACCCGGGTCCTCTGCAAGCGCAGTCAGTGCTCTTAACTGCTAGGCCATCTCTCCAGCCCCGATTAATTTGTTTTTATTTTATGTTTATGAGTGTACTGCCTCCATGTTAAGTGTACTCATCCATGCAATGTTTGAGGAGGCCAGAAGAGGGCACCTGATTCCCTGGAACCAGAGTTACAGACAGTTGTTAGGTGTTAGGTGCCATGTGAATGCTGGGAACTGAACCTGGGTCCTATGCAAGAGCAGCCAGTGCCCTTAACCACTGAGCCCCCTCTCCAGCCCCTAAAGACAGTCTTTCTTTCTTTATTTCTTCTTTCTTTCTTTCTTTCTTTCTTTCTTTCTTTCTTTCTTTCTTTCTTTCTTTCTTTCTTTCTTTTCTTTCTTTCTTTCTTTCTTTCTTTCTTTCTTTCTTTCTTTCTTTCTTTCTTTCTTTCCTTCCTTCCTTCCTTCCTTCCTTCCTTCCTTCCTTCCTTCCTTCCTTCCTTCCGTCTTTCTGTCTTTCTGTCTTTCTTTCATATATGAGTGTACTGTCTGCATGTAAGTAGTTGCACCCATGTCATGCAATGCTGCGGAGGTCAGAAGAGGGTGTCAGATTCCCCTGTAACTGAAGTTAAAGACAGTTCTTAGCTACCATGTGGGTGCTGGGGATCGAACTCAGGTCCTCTGCAAGCACAGTTGGTTGTCTTAACCACTGTATCTCTCCAGCCCCAAGACATGTTTCTTATAGCCCAGGTTCCCTTGAATTCATTATCTATCTGCCTCTACCTCTGACATGCTGGGATTATGGGCATGTGCCATCACACCCAACTTATATAGGGCTGGAGTGGAACCTAAGGCTTTATCTATGTTAGGTAAGCACTCTACAAACTGATCTGCACCCTCACCCCGCTTTGCATTTTGAATGGATATATTATCCAGAATGATTGGGTAACATCCTGCATTGATACTGGATCATGATATCTGATGTTATGCCGATCTTCCAGCTGTTATTTCCTTACAGCGGTGCACCTGTGAGGGCCTGAGGGGAACATACAAAGGGCATTTTGATAGAATTGTAAAACCATTTTGAAAGTATCTTGGAGGACATGTGGGAACACTGCCAAAATATCGACAATGTAGAAGCATAAGAAACACATAGTCCAGTGGCCAGAGAGATGCCCAGAGGGCAAGAGCACTGGCTGCCATTGCAGAAGACCCCAGCTCTGTTCTACCACTCATATCCGATGGCTCCCAATGGCCTAACTCCAGCTCCAGGGGATCTGATCTCAGCTTCTGGGCTCTATGGACACATGTGTGTGCATGTGCACACACACATACATATATATAAACACACATATATATACACACACAGATACATATACACACATACACATAAAATAGCTGTGCATGATTCCACATACCTTCAAATATGTTATTTATTTATTTTTGTCTTTTTTTCACATAAATTTATTTTTATTTTTTAACAAATCTAGACCCGTGTTCCTGCCCATTCCCCCACCCCGCCAGAGCTCATGCATTCTGCCAAACATGCTTTTCATCTCTTTCTCAGTCTTTCTCAATATTCTCCATGAGGAAGTTGACTGTTTTGAGCAGAAGTTCACTGTTTCAGTCAGTTCTTTGATGCAGTCCTTTCTGTTGTTGTTGTGTGTTTCCGAATGCTTACACCCAACTGCTGTTGGAGCAAGAGAGCTCAAGGGGGCCCTACACTAAGAACAACTACAACTTATGTAATTGCACTAGCATCACAGATGAGGGATACCATTCATTGTTTGTTTTTCTGGGACTGTGTTATTTTTTTTTTTTTTTTACATAATATCTCAGCATGTTACCATTTACCTGCAAAGCTCATGAGTGTGTCGTCTTTTTTACTGCTGTATAGAACTCCATGTGTAAGATGTACACTTTTTTTGTCGTAGTACACAGATGTGCCCGTCGTGACAGTTGGAGGGGCAATTTCAAGGTTGGTTCAGCTCTTGCTATTGTGATAGAGAGCTTGAAATAGAACATACCGTTGCCATGTATCTGCCGTGTGGGGTGAGTCTTTGGGGTATATGCCTAGGAGTGGTAGGGCTGGGGCGGGTGGCAAGTTCATTTGATGTCTTCCAAGTGTTCTCCACATGCTTTCCATAATGTGGCTCGTACGGTTTACTATTCCCCAAGCAGTGAATTCACATTGTGTCTCTAGGTACGGAAAGTCTGCAAGCTGGCACATGAACTCTCCGTAAAACACTAGCACTTTTGGTATCGATGTATGGTTTTTCTTGATCTCTAGGCCAGGTCTTAAATTGGACGTGAGGATGGATGATATCGTCGTAAAGTGGTTTTGTGATTATGCATTGTTCCTTAATGATTTAGTTAGTGTTTGTGTAAGTCCTCTGTAAGCTGTTCCCAAGACATGCAGTAATTCCATCACTGTTGCGGGTATTCGTGAAGCTTCTGCTGTCAGATTTTTTCTTTGCTCCATTATGGTGGTTTCATAGTTTGTTTGCTTGTTTTAATCTTGTGTTGTTTTTGGAGTAGTTAATATATTACAGCTAGGAAATCTGAATTGCTTTTTGTCAGACATGTGATAGTTGCAGCGGGAGGTTGACTACGCCACTACCAGCTGCTGGGATTTCCTTGTATTCCTTTTGATTGTTGTAGTTTTTGATATATTTCTAGAGGTAGATAGCGTTGTTTGAGAGTTAATGGACGCTTGTCCTTAGTTATAGGGAAGTCAAGAGTGTCGACGCCTTGGCGTTAGATGTGCTTGTGAGAAGCTGTGCTGCTGTCGTGATTTTAGGTAAGTCTTTTACATGTACGGTTTGCCTAGCGTCTGCGGAAGTCGTGGCTGGCCAAGTTTTTTCATTCTAGGTCACCGTTTGCAGATAGTTTTAGGGTTTCACATTTGAGGTCTTTGCTCCATCGTGGAGTTGCACCTGTTTTGGTATCAGGGCAGAGAGGTAGGGGTTTATTTCATTCTTCTACAAATGGTGATCCAGTTTTGGCCAACACCCACTTGTTTGAAGATGCTGTCTTTGTCTCATGTGTGGGTCGATTGTCTTTCTTAGACCTCATGCAAATTATCAAGGAATGGACTGAAATTTGTATCGTGGCTCAGATATTGGAGTGCCTCATTTGTGTCCATTGGAGTCAACAGGTCTGTATTTTTGTGCAGTACCAGGACTGTTTTTATGGACTATAGCCCTATACAGTTATACGTTTGCGGAAGTCTGTATAGAGATCCCCCCTGTTGGTGCTCTTTTTCTATCAGGGGTTGTTTTGGCTATCAGGGTCTGTTTGTTTTTATAAATGGAATTTAAGAAGACTTTTGTTTCCAAAGCTGTGAAGAAACTCTTGGGGCGATTTTTGAGTTGGGTTGCATTAAATTCTATAAAGGAAGTTTGTCGTAAAATGGACAATTTTAACAATGTAACTTTTCCCAATCCTGAGCATTGGGAGGTTTTGAAGTGATCTTGAGATCCCAAATGGAATGGAGCCAGTATACAGGTTTGGGTTTGCAACACAGGCTGGTCTTGAACTTGACACCTTCCTGCCTTAGCCTCCTGAGTGTTGAGATTACAGGTATCACCATACCTAGCTATGACCTAACAATTTGACCTCAAGATATTTACCCAAGAGGAAGGAATTGTGTTCACATAAAGCCTTCTGTGTGAATAGTCCTAACAGCTTTACCATGGGTGCCAAATTTGGGGAAAAAATATGTTAACCAGCCAGCAACAGATAACCCAAAGAAGTATCTTGTAATCCTTTGGGAAAGCTATAGGTTAGAGCCCTCCAGGAAACAGAGTTCATGGAAAAACATACACATTCCCTGTCAGATCAAGAAGTAACATTTATTCTAGCATTGCTATAAGGAAAATGAACTGTGTTAGAGAGTAACAAAAGCTGTTAGTGGATAGGGACTTCCTACTGGAAAAGCCAACAGAGGGCTGGTAGATGGCTTAGCGGGTGCTGATGCTTGCTGCCAAGTCTGATGACCTGAGTTTGATCCCTTGGACGCACATGGTGGAAGGGGAGAAACGACCCCTGTGATTTCTGCCAGCTTGTGCATAAATAAATAAATAAATAAATAAATAAATAAATAAATAAATATTTTAAAGGCAACAGAACCAACAGGAAGGCTCTTAGGATTAGGGTTAGGGTTAGGGTTAGGGGTTAGGGTTAGGGGTTAGGGTTAGGGTTAGGGTTAGGTTTATTAAGAAGTAAGCAACCAGGCTGCCTAATTGATCTATAATAGTTCTCTACAACCATGTTCAATTAGAAATTCAATTGTATAAGGGGCTTTTGGAGGCTGGAGAGATGGCTCAGTGGTTAAGAATGCCGACTGCGCTTGCAGAGGACCTGGGTTGGATTCTCAGCACCCACATGGCGGCTAAGAAGTCTCTTTTTTGTGTGTGTTACATCTTTTTAAAAAATTTATTCTTTTACATATTTTTTTGTACAAGATTATGTTACAAATCAAATCCAGACTTGTGTGTCACTCACACCATCCCTCCACCACCACCAGATTTCACCCTTTCAGTCAGTTCTTTGATGCAGTCCCCTCTGTTGTTGGTATTGTTGTTATTCTTTCCAATATGCATCACTCCCAACAAGAAATGTTTACAACTAGGTTATTGGCACTAGCATCCACAGATGAGGGATACCATTCATTGTTTGTTTTTCTGGGACTGTGTTATTTCACTTAACATAATATCTTCCAGTTCCATCCATTTACCTGCAAAGTTCATAATGTTGTCTTTTTTTACTGCTTCATAGAACTCCACTGTGTAATGTACCACATTTTCTCTAAGCACTGGTCAGTTGAGGGGCATTTGGGTTAAGAACCGTCTCTAACTCCAGTTCCAGGGGAATCTGACGCCCTCTTCTGACCTCCGAGGCATTGCATGACAGTGGTGCACCAACCTACATGCAGACAGTACACTCATACACATAAAAAAAATAAAATAAAATAAAAATATTTAAAAAATTAAAAGTAAAAAGGGGTTGGGGCTTTAGCTCAGTTGGTAGAGGACCTCTTCCCTTGCTGCAGGACACTCTGGGTTTGGTCTCTGGTGCCACATAAACAGGGTGTAATGGTGCATGCCTATAACCCCAGTGCCCTGAGTTGGAGACAGGCTGGTCAGAAGTTCAAGGTCATCCTTGTCTACACAGTGAGTTTGAGGCCAGCTGGACTACAAATGAGACCCTGTCTCAAAAAGAGAAAAAAACATGCAAAATTCAAAGCAACTAGAGTCCCAGGTATTTACAAATTAAATTAGCCAACTGTACATCAGACCTCGGAGACTTAAGTGATGAAATCAAAACCTCCTGGTCCTCATTAGTCCTTGTAATGATCCATTCTCCTTACCTCACAGGGAACTGCAAGTAACAGAGGGATTATGACAGTTCACAAGGAGGATCTGGAAGGTCTGGAACTCAAGGAGGGAATGGATCTTGTCTGGATCTGTGCTTGATTGACAGTGTTCAAGCCAAGTCCCACCAAATATCTGAACTTAGGCCAGCCTGCCCTAAGCATGCTAGAAAACCAACATTGGCTCACACCTGGGCAGAGTCACGGAACATGTCTGTAAAAATAGTATTTATTATTTACTCATTTCTTTTTGTGTATGAGTGTTTTGCCTGCTTGTATGTAAATGCACCATGTGCTGCAATACCATCAGAGGCCAGAAGAAGGCATCAGATCCCCTGGAACCAGAGTTATAGATAGTTGTCAGCCACCATGTCGGTGCTGGGAACTGAACCTCGGTCATCTGCAGGAGTAGCCAGTGCTTTTAACTGCTGAGCATCTCTCCAGCCCCCACAGAAGTCTTTTTTATAGATGTCAACAATGTGATGGCTGGGATGATGGAAACATTGGCTTGACATCACAAGTCTATTTGTGTTCACTAAGCACACAGGCCCACCTTACAACATGGAGTCCTTAAGCCTGCCCCACTGGCCTTTCCTGTGAGCTTATTAACAGTAGAGCACTACACATTCTCCCACCTCCCTCTTCTCAGTCTCTGTGCCTTTCACAGGTCCTCAGTAGGGCAATGTTGGACAAGGCTGTCTGGAAGCTCATGGCCCAGGGAAGAACTTGCTATCTTCAGTGTCCAGCACATCTGGTCCCTTGTTATGGGAGTGCACTTTGGGTCTGAACTTGCTGTATGTTCTCTATAGTGACACATAGTCTGCTTAAGAAAGTAGTTGAGAGCCTGGCGTGGTGCCGCATGCCTTTAATCCTAGCACTTGGGAGGCAGAGGCAGGCGGATCTCTGTGTGTTCAAGGCCAGCCTGGTCTACAGAGTGAGCTCCAGGACAGCTGGGACTAAAAGGAAACCCTGTCTCAAAAAGACCAAAAAAAGAAAAAGTAGTTGAGGGGTGGGAGAGATGGCTCAGTGGTTAAGAGCACCAACTGCTCTTGCAGAGGACACGGGTTTGATTCCCAGCACCCACATGGTGGCTAAGAACCATCTTTAGCTCTAGTTCCAGGGGAATCTGGCACCCTCTTCTGACCTCTGTGGCATTGCAAGACACAGGGGCACCAACCTACATGCAGACAGTACACTCATATACATAAAAAAAAAGAACCTTCTTTAAGCCAGGTGTGGTGGCACACACCTTTAATCCTAACACTCAGGAGGCAGAGGCAGGTGGATCTCTGAGAGCTCAAGGCCAGCCTGGTCTACAGAGTGAGCTCCAGGACGGCTGGGGCTAGAGACAGTTAAAGCTGATGAAGCTTTCAGCCGAGGACCTGAGACTCAGGGCCCCGGATGCAGATCCTTCTCAGTCCTGAGTTTTTATTCAGTACTAAAATAATGGATAAATTGAATTTACAGGAAATATTATGCCAAGAACAGGAAGACATACAATAACAAGTTATACAGAATAACAAGTTAAGGAATACAATGTATAGATGTCACCAGACAAAGGGACCTTTAAACTAAATTTGTGTCAGAGAGTTCTGCTCCTTGGAATAGCTTCAGCCCAGCCAGAGTGTTTTTTTCAAGAATTTAAGAATACATGTTTTGTCCCAGATGTTTGCCTTCTGGGTACACTACTTGCAGTGATCACATGGTTCTTTTATTCGTTCACTGAACCTTAGCTCTGGAAGTATGTCACCAAGTCCCAAGACGTATTAACTCCTGATGGACCGGGTTGCTACAGTTCTCCTTTTTTGTTTAACAGGCTGATTATGATATGAAACAGAGAACACAGCTGCTTTGTCCCTTGGTTGCTGTTGTCTTGAGGGTTCCACACTAAGAAAGAAACAAGGAGAACACATAGTAAAATTACAAGTAACCCCAAAGAGAAACCCCCAGACCATTTTAATTGATTTAAAGGGTTTAAGAATTATAATCCGCCAGGTGTGGTGGTGGTGCACACCTTTAATCCTAGCACTTGGGAGACAGAGGTAGGTGGATCTTTGTGAGTTCAAGGCCTGCCTGGTCTACAGAGTGAGTTCCAGGCCAGCTGGGACTACAGGGAGAACCCGTCTCATAAAGAGAAAAAAAAGAATTAATCCATCTGAAATGCCTTATAATGATTCCTTTCCCTCTAATGGCTCCTAATTGATCCTTAAGTGTACCAGAGACAGGTTCTTGTGATTCATGATTTCCTCAGTCATGTTTCCATGAGTTAACAAATGTTTGATTATTAGCCAGGCGTGGTGGCGTGTGCCTTTAATCCCAGGACTCGGGAGGTAGAGGTGGGTGGATATCTGTGAGTTCAAGGCCAGCCTGGTCTACAGAGTGAGCTCCAGGACAGCTGGTACTAAAAGGGAGACCCTGCCTCAAAAATACCAGAAAAAGGAAAAAACTAAAAAACAAATGTTTGATTATAAGGAATAGGGGTAATGCAATATCCTGTTACATTCCAATCCCATCTTAAATTAAGTTGTTTTTGTAAACAATTTGATGCCCAACATCACCATTGTTTGTTGTAGATCAGCAACTTCAGCATTAATTTCACTATCAATCCATCTCTGAAAAGCCATAGTTGTTCAGAGTTCTTGTGCCAATTGGACACAAATCCTGTTGTTTGAATGGATGCATGTTAAGCAGTCCCAGCTACTGCCACTGTGGCAGTGATAGTGATAATTCTAATGATAATATCAATGATTAGTCCAATCACTCTTTTAGTCAGTCCCTTGATCAAGTGGTAGAGATATGTGGTCATGGAAGTATCTTGCCATTCTGGATTCAAGCATACAGGTAATCGAAGTCCTGAAAATATAAGTCTTTAAGTATATAAATGCTTTCCTATGAAAAAGTAATTGAAATAGTATGGTTAAGGCAAGTACAAAGAGTTCACTTTTAACATTCTACAATAAATATAATTTGAAGAATTACATATGGTAGGGCCAATCATAAACAAAAAAGGGAGTATTAAACAGGTAGTAACATAATCTGCTTCATTCTTCCTAAACTCTAATTGAGTGGAAGAACTTACCATTGATATCTCTTAGTAGGTTGTTGATTGTGGACTGTGGGAATAGAAAATGCAAATTTTTCATAATCTTGTGGTTGAAGAGGAATTGTAGAAAAATAATCCTTTAGATCTATCTATCTATCTATCTTGCCTTTTCGAGACAGGGTTTCCCTGTAGCCCCAGCTGGCCCGGAACTCACTCTGTAGACCAGGCTGGCCTTGAACTCACAAAGATCCACCTGCCTCTGCCTCCCAAGTGCTAGGATTAAAGGTGTGCGCCACCTCGCCCTGCTAGATCTATAATTTTTATATGCCAATTTAAAGGCATCATACTAAGTTGGGGCAACCCTGGGTGGAGTGCCCCCATAGGCTGGATAACTTTGTTAACTTTTTCTAAATCTGTCAACTTTCTCCATTTTCCTGATTTGTTTCTTAATTACAAATATTGGAGAGTCCCGAGGACTAGGAGATTCTTCTACACTCCCTGCTTGCACCTGTTCTTCCACTAATTCTTTTAAAGCTTGCAATTTTTCTTTAGAGGCCACTGTTCCACCCAAATGGGAGTCTTAGTCATCCATTTTAGAAGCAGAGAATAATGTGAAATAGCGGCCTTTAAGATAAATTCTGATCATGTCCAATATTAAGAAATAAACCCCATCAAGATAGGTCTCTTCTCCATAAGTTGATAGCAACAGCAGCACAATGTTTGGTATAAGCCATTTTTCCTTCAGGGCTCTTAAATTCCATTTTATTTATTTATTTATTTACTTATTTATTTATTTATTTATTTATTTATTTATTTATTGTCTTTTCAAGACAGGGTCTCCTTGTAGCCCCAGCTGACCTGGAACTCACTCTGTAGACCAGGATGGCCTTGAACTCACAAAGATCCGCCTGCCTCTGCCTCCCAAGTGCTAGGATCAAAGGCGTGCGCCACCATGCCCGGCTTCATATGTATTTTGATAAATGTCTGACACAGTTTCTACACCAGTAAATGTTGCTATGACCCTCTGACAATCAGAGGGCCACTTGCCTTTAGAAAGGATAGTCACATCAGCCTCAGTATCTAATAATCCATTAAATGATACATCATCAATAATTACTCTAATTTTAGGTCTAGTAACATTAATGAAAGTTTGCCAAAATACTCTTTTTTCCTATTCTTCCAAACCTACCTATCCTTTTTTTTTTAGATTTTATTTTTTTTTATTTTATTTTATTTATTTTTGTATGTGTATGAGTGTACTGTCTGCATGCAGGCCTGTGCACCTGTGTCATGCAATGCCGCGGAGGTCAGAAGAGGGTGTCGGATTCCCCTGGAACTGGAGTTCTCCTGAAATTGGAGTTTCAGACGGTTCTCAGCCGCCATGTGGGTGCTGGGGATTGAACCCGGGTCCTCTGTAAGAGCAGTCGGTGCTCTTGTCTGCTAGGCTATCTCTCCAGCCCCCCCCCTTTTTTAATAGCAGCAGGGGAGAGCATGAACGCAGTCCCCCACTACCACAAACTATGCAGTCGAGTTTCCTACATTTGGGGAAATCGCAGGGGTCAGCACATCCCAAGTGCAATGGATGAGCCTCACCATGGGAAAACCACCTTCTTGATCATGGTGTCTCCTCTGCCAGGTAAGTATACTGGGTCTTTTTTGAGACAGGGTCTCCCTGTAGCCACAGCTGTCCTGGAGCTTGCTCTGTAGGCCAGGCTGGCCTTGAACTCACAGAGATCTGCCTGCCTCTGCCTCCCAAGTGCTGGGATTAAAGGTGTGTGCCACCACACCTGGCCTAGTATACCCATCTCCTTTTTATAGAATTTCTTTTTCCTTTTACATATGGTAATAATAATAACTGAGCAGGGTTTTTTTTTTTTTTTTTTTTTGCATGTTACTCAAATTTTATTTGATTACATAGAACAAAAACAAATAATAGTTTGGATAAACAAAATTAATAAACCTCTGTCAAATACTTGTTACAGTAACTAGGAACAAAGGCAGTTGGTGGTAAAACACTATTACAATGATACATTTAGGGGCTGGAGAGATGGCCTAGTGGTTGAGAGCACCGACTGCTCTTGCAGAGGACCCGGGTTCAATCTCCAGCACCCACATGGTGGCTGAGGGCCATCTTTGGCTCCAGTTCCAGGGGAGTCCGACGCCCTCTTCTGACCTCCGAGGCATTTTGAGACACGGGTGCACCAACCTGCATGCAGACAGTACACTCATACACAAAAAATAAATAAAACTTAGAAAAAAACCCAATGATACATTTAGAAAGCCTTTAAAGACTCTGAAGTGTGGAGTTCACATTGAATGTTCTCTGTAGAACAGCCCCTGTCTGAGCACTTTACACACTGGGCCTTAAGGACCCAGCCCTTTGCTCTGCAACTCTCCACAGCAATTCGTTATCACTGTGCCCGTTTCACACACTGGCTTGGTTTCCTAGCTCCACGCTCCCTCTGTTTCCTCTCACTCTGCCAAGGCAATGGAAGGCTGAACAAAGATCAAGAGGCTTTCCTAAACCTCCTTACACTTTGTGTTATAGGTAGCACAGTCTTAAAACTGGCCATTTTAGTTTCTTTTGCTGCTTAAAATAAAAATTATAAATTAGATTAAAATGGAGTACTATTTATAAAAACAGATTACAAGTACCACCATTCACAAAAGGAAAAAAAAAGGGGGGGATTTCCATAGTACAGGAAATGCATACACATGCATTTACATTCGAGTTAAAAACCTCTGTAACTAAAGCATTAATGACCGAGTCAGAAGCAAATGTACAGTAGTCAATGGCTACACAAGAACGCGTCCTGGAGAGCTCATAACATGGTTATTGTCTTTTATATTTTGAAAAAGACAGCACATATTTTATGCATTATTCTATTAATAAAAGCACATTAACATAACTGTTTTCATTGGTCTGCCTCCAGATTTTGCAGGAAATAACTGTTTTAACCTGCACTGCGCAGTTGTTTTGACCAGCCTCTAATTGAACAGGAGTTGAACACTCATTATGAACATTATATCTGTGTTACTTTCCTCCCTAGAGGAATTGACTTTTCTTGTTCCTTTTTAAACTTAATACTCTCATAATTTTAAAGACTGGCTTTCATTAATTTTTCCATTTCTTTATCGATTTTAGAATCACTTCTATTCTTTGTATTTGATTCTTCAGACTCTGATTGTAAGTGTTCCAAGGGCAGAATGATAAGATTCTGCAGAGAGCAGAGCCTGTTGAAGGCATTCCCCTTGTTGATGCGCTCTGCAGTACTGGTCTCCAAACTTTTTTTTTTTTAATCTTTATTTATTTCTGTATGTGTAAGAATGTACTGTCTGCATGTAGGTTTGTGCACCCATGTCGTGCAATGCCGCGGAGGTCAGAAGAGGGTGTCAGATTCCCCTGGAACTGGAGTTAAAGACAATTCTCAGCAGCCATGTGGGTACTGGGGATCGAACCTGGGTCCTCTGTAAGAGCAGTCGGCACTCTTAACTGCTAGGCCATCTCTCCAGCCCCCAAACTTTTTTTTTTTAACTGACAATGTAGGTTAAATCTCCAAACTTTTAAATTATTTTTTTTGAGACAGGGTCTCCCTGTAGCCCCAGCTGTCCTGGAACTCACTATGTAGACCAGGCTGGCCTTGAACTCACAAAGATCCGCCTGCCTCTGCCTCCCAAGTGCTAGGATCAAAGGCATGTGCCACCATGCCCGGCTTTTAAGAACCATCTTTAATTCTAGTTCCAGAGGAATCTGACACCTTCTTCTGACCTCTGCAGCATTGCACCACACAGACGCACAAACCTACATGCAGACAGTACATTCATACACATAAAAAATAATAAAGGTATGTGCCACCACACCCAGGTACCCTTCTGAGTTTTTATTCAGTACTAAAATAATGGATGAGTTGAATTTACAGGAAATATCATGCCAAGAACAAGTAAGATGTACAAGAACAAGTTAAGGAATACAATGTATAGATGTTATCAGACAAAGGGACCTTCAAGCTAAACTTGTGTCAGAGAGGTCTGTTCTCCAAAATAGCTTCAGCCCAAACAGTGTTTTCAGGAACTTAAGAATACACGTTTTGTCCCAGAGGTTTGCCTTCTGGGCACACTGCTTGCAGTGATCACATAGTTCTTTTGTGTGTTCATTGAACATTAACTCTGGAAGTATGCCACAAGCCACCAAGTCCCAAGATGTATTAACTCTTCATAGATCGGGGCTACAAAGGAGGATATTCTGGCCAGGTGGGTGGTACTTGTACTTCTAGCCCCACGGAAACTGAGGCAGGAGGGTCATGAGTTCCAGGCCAGCCTAGGCTACAAAGTGAGACTTAATAAAGAATGTTTTGGTTCATCCATTGACAGATATGGACATTTTAAGAGGCTTATGCTTCTGAAAAGCAGATCAAACCCCTGAACTCGTCTAATATGCAAGATGTAATTTGTAATAAATGATGACATTTAAAAAAAACATTGGGGCTGGAGAGATGGCCTAGCGGTTAAGAGTGCCGACTGCTCTTGCAGAGGACCCGGGTTCGATCCCCAGCACCCACATGGTGGCTGAGAACCGTCTTTAATTCCAGTTCCAGGAGAATCCGACGTCCTCTTTAAAAAAATAAAAAAATAAAATAAAAAATAAAAAAAATCATTAATGGAATGGAGAGATGGCTCAGCATTTCTGTTTTTATTTTATTTTTTTTAGTTTTATCCTTTTTTTGGTATTTTTGAGACAGGGTCTCCCTTTTTAGTCCCAGCTGGTCTGGAGTTCACTCTGTAGACCAGGCTGGCCTTGAACCCACAGAGATCCGCCTACCTCTGCCTCCCGAGTGCTGGGATAAAAGGCTTGCGCCACCACATCCGGCTGGGCTCAGCATTCCTTTCTTTTTTTTTTTTTTTTTAATTTTATTATTTATTTATTTATTTATTTATTTATTTATTTATTTATTTGTTTATTTATGTATTTATTTTATGTGTATGAATGTACTGTCTGTATATATATATATAATATATATATATATATATATATATATATAAATGACCACCAACATGTGCATGTGTTGTGGAGTGTTGGACAATTAGAGTGGAAGTTGGTTTTCTTCTTCCACCATTTGGGTTCTGATGAATAAACTCAGGGCATTAGTCTTGGCAGCAATACCTTTCCTTACTGAGCCATCTCACCCCTTTTCCTCCTTCTTTTCTTTTTTTCTTTCTTTCTTTCTTTTCGATTT
>VZQC01012024.1:1270213-1316004 GCA_009823505.1 Rhizomys pruinosus | reverse complement strand
TCTCTCTCTCTCTCTCTCTCTCTCTCTCTCTCTCTCTCTCTCTTTCTTTCTTTCTTTCTTTTTTCTTGGGTCTCATGTAGCTCAGGCTAGCCTTGAACTCGCTGTGTTTCAGAGACTGACTGTTCCTCCTGCCTTCACCCCAGAAGTACTGTGACCACCTCAGCAAGCACCTTTACAAGCTGAGTCATCTCACTGGCCCAAAATCCATTTCATTTCCTGGAAAGATCCTTCATACCTTCCTTGCTTATCTCCCAAATGCTGTTCCAGGTAATTTCTAATAAAGAATGTGAAGGAGGCCGGAGATATGGCTCAGGGGTTAAGAGCACTGACTGCTCTTTCAGAGGACCTGGGTTTGATTCCCAGCACCCATATGAGGGCTAAGTCTTTTTTAAATTTTTTTTTAAATTTCTGTATGTGTATCAATGTACTGTCTGCATGCAGGTCTGTGCACCCGTGTCGTGCAATGCTGCGGAGGTCAGAAGAGGGTCTCGGATTCCCCTGGAGCTGGAGTTCTCCTGGAACTGGAGTTTCAGACGGCTCTCGGCCGCCATATGGGTGCTGGGGATCGAACCCGGGTCCTCTGCAAGAGCGGTCAGCGCTCTTAACCACTAGGCCATCTCTCCAGCCCAAGGGCTAAGTCTTTAGTGCAGGGCGTGGGTGGTGCACACTTTTCATCCCAGCACTCTGTGAGTTCAAGGCCAGCATGGTCTACAGAGTGAGTTCCAGGACAGCCAGAGCTACAGGGAGACCCTGTCTCAAAAAAACAAAAAACAAAAAACAAAGGTAGAATCCAGGTGGCACATGCCTTTAATCCCAGCACTCCAGAGGCAGAGGCAGAGGCAGAGGCAGAGGCAGGCAGATCTCCATGAGCTTGAGGGCAGCCTGGTCTACATAGTGACTTCCAGGCCAGCTGGGGCTACAGGAAGACCCTGTAGCAAAAAGATAGTAAATAAATAAATAAATCTAAAAAAAAGGTAGAGGGTCAACAAGATGACTCAATAGGTAAGCATGCTTGCCACCAAATCTGACAACCTGAGTTTGATCCCCAGGACCCGTGGTGGACAGAGAGGACCAATTCTCACAAGTTGTCCTCTGACCTCCATACACACTGTGGCACACTTACCCTCAAGATAAATAAATAAATATAAAACAAAAAACAACAACACACAAGGTAGACAACTCCTGAGGAACAGCACTAGAGATTGACCCCTGGCCTACACACACACACACACACACACACACACACACACATATGTAATCACATAGGTCACACCAAGGACACTGGCAAAATCTGCCAGCCAGAGCTGACTTGGTTCCCGTTGTACAGGACTGGCCTCCATGCCAGACATCGTCCTGAGCTCAGCGATGCCTGCTTGTCAAAGATCATCACAGCTGGGCTTGTTGACTGTTGATGCCTCTGCCTAGAAGGAGGGACAGGGACAGTCCCTGGACCTTCATCTGAGTATCCAGCCATATCTCCCAAACTGTGGTGGACAATTTGGGCCTAATTGCTCCTGGCCTGGGGGAAGGGCCAGAATGTGTAGGCTGGGGAGATTAAAGTGGAGGGTCTCCATCTATGCAGCTATAGGGAGGCCCTCATCCATGCTAGGTGAAGACCTTACAGTGCAGCCTTAGTGGAACATCCATACTCCTGTAAGCAACCCCTTAGCCATTGCTCTGTAAACAAGCCCAATAAACTCATTGGTTTCCCAGGGGGCTCTTCAGTGGAACTGTACATCAGATTGGACTTTCTTTGGGACCAAGGCGGGATGGGTAGACCTCATTTACATCTCCCTGACAGAAGGAATTTTAGCAACAATACCCCAGAAAAACAGTAGTCAGACACTTCCCAGCATACCCCTGGTAGCACCCACTACACTGGCTACTTTTCTGTGTAGAATCATTTATGAGGGGCTGGAGAGATGGCTCAGTGGTTAAGAGGACTGACTGCTCTTGCAGAGGACTGGGGTTCGATTCCCAGCATCCACATGGTGGCTAAGAACCATCTTTAACTCCAATTCCAGGGGAATCCGACACCCTCTTCTGACCTCCGCAGCACTGCAAGACATGGGTGCATCTACTTACATGCAGACAGTACACTCATACACATAAAATAATAAATAAAAAAATCATTTACAAACTAACATGGCTTCCTTCATGGAGTGAAGGACAAGAAGAGGAGAGCAGGGGCTGACCTAAGATTGGGATTGCACTGGACGTGCAGCTGTGAGCAGGGTGTCCTCACCCTGGATTGCCAGCCCTCTGTGACTCAGGTGAGGGGCAGCAGGCTATACCAAGAAATGGCAGGACTCAGTACATTTTTTTTGTCTCTTTAAGACAGGGTCTCCCTGTAGCCCCAGCTGTCCAGGAACTCACTCTGTAGAACTCACAGAGATCCACCTTCCTCTGCCTCCCAAGTGCTGGGATTAAAGGTGTGGCCACCATGCCCAGGGATATCTTTAATTAATTAATTTATTTTAAATTTATTTATTTTTAGTAATTTTATTGAAGTTTTGTGCATTTCATACATCATTTCTCAGTCCAATTTAGATTCATTTCCCTTTCCATGCCCCCCACCCCACCTGAGTTTATGCATTCTGCCATATATGTCATATCTTTTTCTGAGTCTTTTTAAAGTTTTTCAAAGCAGAGGATTATTGATCTGGGATAACTTTACTGTCTCAGTTGGTTCTTTGCCCCAGTTCTTTTGCTGTTGCTCCTTTCAATTTGTGTTGCTTCAACATACGCCTATATATATGTCACACCTATACTATAATTATGTCATCTGAAAATAAACTGCATGTTATTTCCAAATCATATTTCAGGATTCACATTTTTCCCTCCCCTCACCTTGTATCATCTTTAGCACCACGTCCACGATGTGCTGGTCACTGGCACCTCGGCCCTGAGAGCAGAGGAACCCAATCAGGAGAAGCCCCAGGCATCCAGGACCCACCGCTCACTCAACTCTAGCCCTCCTGTTCCCAGCTTCTTCCTGCATTTCCTGGCGCATGTCACACCCAATCTCAGGGAAGCCAGAGGGCCTCCGCTTTGGGGGAAGGTCCAACTTTGGGGGAATAAGTCCCACCCTCAAAGAGATGGCCTACCTGGAGATCTGGGACAACTCACCTGCACACCCTGTCTCCCGGGTAGTCCGGGCACGCCTCGATCTCCTACCAGTCCCCGGGGGCCGGGAAGGCCGGGGTAGCAACCCTGCACGCCCGGGGCGCCGGCATCCCCGCTGGGGCCGGGGTAGCCTGGCTCTCCGCGGACTCCTTGCTGAGGGAGGATGGGGAGCGAGGCAGAGTGAGAGCCCAGAGCGAGAGGGAGAGAGGGGACCTGGGGAGGCACCTGGGGAGGCACCTGGGGAGGGCGGGGCCGGGTGGAGGGCCGGGCCAGCCGTGGTGTGCAGGGGGACAGCGTGCGCCGCGGAGCGAGGGGTGAGACTCACCTGTCCCTTGGGCCCTGGCTCGCCGGACTCGCCCTGCAGGCAGTGGGAGCGAGGTCAGAAAGTGGCGGGGAGCCCAGTCGCCCTGCCCCTCCCACCTCCACCCGCACTCACCTTCTACCCTTTCTCTCCAGGGAGGCCGGCCACCCCCGGGTCACCCTGTAGAGAGAAAACCTTGGGTCAAGCGCTGGGGGTGGCGACGCGGGGCGAGGGTACAGACCCGATGCCCCACGCGCCCGGCGCCTGCCGGTCCGGCAGGGGGCGCTGCAACTCACCACTCCGCCGCGGGGCCCGGTCTTCCCTGGAGAGCCCTGGAGAAAGCGAAGAGGGGCTGGGGGAACTGCCCCCTCCAGGGAGGGGAGGCTCTGCGGGGTTCCCCGACCTGCCCCCCCCCCGCCGTGCCCCTCCCTCCCGCTCCACTGGTCCTGCAGATCGGAGCCAGGGATCCACAAATGGGCTCCGGCCACTTTTCCAAGTGCTTTCCAAACCCCCGTGGCACCTTGTCTCCTTTGATTCCTGGCAAGTCTTGGGGTCCTGGAATTCCGGGGGGACCTTGCTCTCCCTTGGGTCCCTGAGGAGGAAAAAAAAACACAATATAGTTAATTAAACGAGGGACCCAGTTGTGTGCCCACTGCCTCCTCAGCCAGCCTGTGCTCACCTGGTCCCGTGAGGGCCAGGCTGCCCCATTGGCCCCCTCTCACCTGGTCACCCTGAAATGGAAAGAGAAAATACTTGGGTGAGATCCTCAGCAGGGGCAGCCTTCCAAGACAGCACCTCCCTCCATCCAGTACCCATTTAGTCTGTTACCAGCAGGAGGTCCCTTTTCACCATTTCACAACCAGTAATTTTTTTTTAATTTTATTATTCTTTATGTGTATGAGTTGACTGTCTGCATGCAGGTTGGTGCACCCGTGTGTGCAATGCCGAGGAGGTCAGAAGAGGGCGTCGGATTTCCCTGGAACTGAGTTACAGATGTTCTCAGCCCCATGTGGGTGCTGGGGATCAAACCANACTTTGATTTTATATTACTCTAAAATAGCATACATACCCTCCACACATATACCCAGATTCAAAGTCTGAAAAATAAGTGATAGGTTATTCAGAGCCTGTTAGGGATTCACATTATAAGAACACAGTTGCTTAAGCTGGGTGTGGTGGTGCACACCTTTAATCCTAGCACTTGGGAGGCAGAGGCAGGCAGATCTCTGTGAGTTCAAAGGTCTACAGAGTGAGTTCCAGGCCACCTGGGGCTATAGGGAGACCCTGTCTCAAAGAAAAAAAAAAAAAAAGGGCTGGAGAGATGGCCTAGGGTTAAGAGCGCCGACCGCTCTTTCAGAGGACCGGGTTTGATCCCCAGACCCACATGGGCTGAGAACGTCTGAACTCCAATCAGAACTCCAGTTCCAGGGGAATCCACACCCTCTTCTGACCTCCGCGGCATTGCCCGACACAGGTGCACACACTGCATGCCGACAGCACATCATACACATACAAAAATAAATAAAAAAATTAAAAAAAAAGAACACAGTTGCTTCACGATAAAGAGGAATATGAACATTAACATTGCTCAGTTTGCCTTACAACTAGGTACTTGGTGGTAGCATCCACAAATAGGGATACCATTTGTTGTTTGTTTTCTGGGACTGTGTTACTTCACTTAGTATAATACCTTCTAGCTCCATCCATTTACCTGCAAAGTTCATGATGGTCATATTTTCTTTTTTGGGGGGGGGTATTTTTGAGACAGGGTTTCCTTTAGTCCTAGCTGATCTGGAGATTGCTATGTAGACCAGGTTGGCCTTGAACTAACAGAGATCTGCCTGCCTCTACCTCCAAGTGCTAGGATTAAAGGTGTGCCACCCCCACGCCCTGCAAAGACTCAGGACTTTAGCTTTTTTGTGGTTTCTTTTTTTTTTTTTTTTTTTTTTCTTTGTCTTTTTGAAAGGTCTCCGGGCCCAGCTGTCTCTGAAACTCACTAATGTAGACCAGGCTGGACCTGTGACTTCATTTACATTTCCACCAGAAGTGGATGAGTGTTTCTCTTCCCCACAACCTCTCCAGCATTTGGTATCATTTGTTTCCTTGATCTAGGCATCTTATGGAGTGAGATGATATTCTTAAAGTGGTTTTAATTTGCATTCTTTAAATTTTTTTTTTTTTTGGTCTTTTCGAGACAGGGTCTTCCTTGCCCCAGGTGTCCTGGACTCTCTGTAGACCAGGCTGGCCTTGAACTCACAAAGATCTGCCTGCCTCTGCTTCCCAAGTGCTAGGATTAAAGGCTTGCACCACCACACCTGGCATGCATTTCCTTAATTATTAAATGAACTAAGATTTTTCTCAGCCATCTCTAATTCCTCACTTGTGAAGTCTCTGCTCAGCTCTTTATTCCCTCTTTTGAGTGAGTCATTTGTGTTCTTAGTTCTTTGTTTTTTTGAATAGTTTATATATTCTGGAAGTTAATACTCTATCAGATGTATCAGCAGTGAAGGTTTCCTCCCACTCTTGGGTTTTCTCTTCACTTCTATTCTTTTTGTGTAAGAAGCTTTTGAGTTTAATGAGGTCCACTTTGTCAGTTGTCGACCTTAATTCTTGCAGCATGCTGTCTGATTTAGGAAGTCTTTTCCTACACCTATGTCTTGTAGGCTGCTGCCAACTTTTTCTTCTATCACCTTCAGAGTTTGGTTTTCATGTTGAGGTCTTTGATCCATCTGGATTGACTTTTGTACAGGGCAAGAGGTAGGGTTTAACTTTATTCTTCTACAAGTGGTGATCCAGTTTTGCCAACACCACTTGCTGAAGTCTCTTTTTGCTCAGGGTTGCTTTGGCTATTCAGGGTCTTTTGTTTTTCCATATGAAATTAAGGATTTTTTTTTCAAATCTGTGAAGAAACTCATGGGGATTTTAATTGGGATTCATTGAATCTGTATATTAATTGGGTAGAAAGGACATTTTTACTTGTTAATTTTTAGGTCCTCTGCAAGAGCAGTCGGCACTCTTAACCACTAGGCCATCTCTCCAGCCCCCAGACCAGTAATTTGAGGCCCAGACAGATCCTGGCTCTGACAGTGCCAGCTGCTACAAGGACCTCTGATGAGGGACCACTGGGGCCATGCACTTACCTTTTGTCCCATGATGCCCCTGGGGCCAATTTCTCCTCGAGGCCCTGGTTCTCCCTGGTCGAAGAAGAAATGAAGGTTGGCAGCAGGCCGGGGACCCTTCTTTCTATATTTGGCTCACCGGTCCCCATCCTTGCTTTGGGTCACTGGGTCAGGACTGACACAGATTCTCCAACCCCTCAGTCTCACCCTGGGCCTATGCTGAGGTCAGGGCCTCAGCCCTGGGAGGGTAGAGAGGGATACTTACCTCTTTCCCAGGGGGACCAGAGATTCCAGGGAAGCCCTGCTGGCCTGGTTCACCCTGCAGAAAAATACAGTTTTCATGTCAGTCTGAGGGCTCTGGTCAGTCCTTAGTCTCAAGTAGACCCAGGAACCCTGAATAAAGTCTGACCAATGAGCAGGGGAGGGTGCAGAGTGCGATTAGTTAACTCCTCTGGGCTCCACTGCTTTTCCTGAGTTTGTTTCCTCTCAGTTTCAGAACATGCATCCTATTTCCACTCACCCTGAGGGGCAGGGTGATGGCAGGAGGAGGGTTTGGCCCAAGGAACTTCAG
Organism: Rhizomys pruinosus; assembly: GCA_009823505.1. Taxonomy (NCBI): domain Eukaryota; kingdom Metazoa; phylum Chordata; class Mammalia; order Rodentia; family Spalacidae; genus Rhizomys; species Rhizomys pruinosus. Next base: position 1,308,887 of record VZQC01012024.1, on the reverse strand, counting down.
ACTGAGTGTTGAGCCCCAGATGAGATTTAGGGTTCATATCTTTAAGTCGTGCCCCCGTTCCCACGGCCTGGCTCCCTTGGCTTGGGAGTTACCTCACCTTGTCTCCAGGGCCTCCTTTTGTCCCAGGCTGGCCTGGCACACCCTAATGAAAGAAAGTGGTATAAGTTTCTGCCCTGGCATGGGGGAGGGGGTGCCGTGTATCTGCTACCTTGCCTCCCACACCCAATCCAGATTTCCTCCTCCTTGTGGAGGCTGAACAACCAAAGATCCTGGATGGGGTATCATGAACTTGGCTGGCTTTCCACCCCTACTGTGAGCCCTGGAGTGAGGGATGGAGAATGGCCTGCCTCTCAGCCTGCTATCCATGGGGAGAAATAAGCACACTTAGGTGCGTGGATGGAGTGAAGAACACACGTCTGCATGTGCACGGAGAAGCAGGTTTTGGCCACTTGGTGCCCCCCAGGAGGGAAGAGGATGGGCACCCTCAGTCAGGGCTCCGGATGTTGTGAAGTAGAGATAGACCTGTGTAGAGAGAGCTGAAGACCAGCCAAGACCTAACAGTGTGGAGATAGAAAAGCCACTGCAAGCTGGGCCTAGTGGTGCACCCCCTTTGATCCCAGCAGAGGCAGGTGGATCTCTGGGAGTTGGAGGCTAGCTTGGTCTAAGCAAGTTCCAGGCCAGCCAGGGTTACATACTTAGACACCATCTAAAAAAAAGAAAAGAAAAACAAACAAACAAGCAAACAAAAAAACCAGAAAAGGGGGGGTCCTGTAGTGTTGAGAAGAGAGAGGCCAGAGAGGGAGCACTAGCAGAGGGTGGTAGGCTGGGCTCATGTTATGCTGGTCAGCTGTGTGAGGTGGCACAAGCCTTTAATCCCAGTACTAGGGAGGCAGAGGCAGGCGGATCTCTGTGAGTTCAAGGCCAGCCTGGTCTACAGAGTGAGTTCCAGGCCAGTTGGGGCTATAGGGCAATCCTGTCTCAAAAAAATAAAAATAAAAAAAGAAAGAAAGATTACATCTGCCCCACTTGTAACTGTTTATCTACAGTTAGAATACCTCTAGTATTCAGTAGCTATGGGATAGCTAAACTGATTCCACTTAGCAAATGCAAAGGATGGAGCAGCAAAGAGAAAGCTAGAACAGTTGTCCAAATGAGGCCTACACTGGGCCAGGAGCCACAGGAGTGGTAATGAGCCAGAGATGAGATGCTGATTTTGACCTCATCAGCCATGCACACCTTCACAGGGAGGTGGGCCACAGAGTGGCTGTGCTTTCTGAGGCCCAAGAGGATCGAATTGCCCATGGGCAGCCCTGGTGACTCCCCCACCAATACTCACAGCTAGACCCTGGTGGCCTGGGCTTCCTGGCTGCCCCACCTGGCCTGCACTACCCTGGAGAGACAAAACCGGAAACACAAGTTAGATCCCCACTCAGAGGGTCCATGGTGCTCACCTAAGTGTAGGGAAGGAAGCAGGTTCTGAAGCAAAGAGAGATATTGCCGAGAAATTCTGGAGCACTGCGGCGTCAGTGTGACTGGGTTCAAAGGCCTTTGGAGGACAAGGCCTGACCCTCCCCAGACTCCCCAGCATTCCCCACTCCTACCTTCGGGCCAGGTATGCCGGGGGTCCCGTCCTTGTCATCGATGCCTGGAGGCCCCTGCTCAGGAAAAAAGTTTAAAGGAAATTCACAATAAGGAGAGCCTTGGAGTCAAGCCACCCACCCTGGACATGACTCTGAGACAGTCGCAGTGCGCAGGCATGCAGAGGGTCCAGTCATCTCATGTCAGGAAACTTCAGGCAACTGGATAAAGGGAGCCCAAGTGGGAAGCCCTTTCGCGCGCGCGCATGTGTGTGTGTGTGTGTGTGTGTGTGTGTGTGTGTGTGTGTGTATGACAGTGCCTAGATCGCTGTAAGCTTCTCACGATCCTTCCTATACTAGTTACAGATGAAGAAACTAAGGGTCAGAACATGAAGCATTTGCCTGGGTACAAAGCCTACTGCAGAGCTCACTCTAGATCCCCGGGTTCCTCTTCCTCTAGGGGTGTGGACAAACTGATCAGACCCTGGCCTTTCAGAGGGACTTACCGTTACTCCCTTTGGGCCTGTTATCCCCTGGGGTCCCGGGACACCTTGGCTTCCCTGCAAAGTAGACAGAGATCAAGTCATCTTTAGGGTGCTGGACCTACTGGCTGTAGAGAAAGGCACAGCTGAGACCAGTGGCCTCTGGGTCCCAGAGTCCCTGCAGCACAGCCACTTGGTCCAGAGGTTGAATGACAGGGACTTGGAAGTACTCTTCTGCTTTGATATCAAGTGGGGGGGGCACACTGAGGTCAACACCACACAGTGAGGCGGGGATCCTGGAAGCCCTGTCATCCAGTGAACAGAACTCACTTAGGTAGAGCAACACACTCACCAAGGGGTGTGTGTTTAAATTTGGCAGTTGTTAAAAGATTTTAAAAATAATAGCCAGGCATGGTGGCACACAACTTTAATCCTAGCACTTGAGAGGCAGATGCAGGTAGATCTCTGTGAGTTCAAGGCCACCATGGTCTACAGAGGGAGTTCCAGGACAGCTGGAACTCCATGGAGACCCTATGTCCAAAAGATATATATATATATATATATATATATATATAATTTTTATTTATGTGTCTGAGTGTTTTACCTGCATACATGTAATTGCACCACTTGCATGCAATGCCTTCAAAGGTCAGAAGAATCAGATCCCCTGGACCTGGAGTTATGGATGGTTGTTAGCCACCCGTGGATGCTCAAAACTGAACTGGGGACTGGAGAGATGGCTCAGTGGTTAAGAGCACTGACTGCTCTTGCAGAGGACCCGGGTTCGATCCCCAGCACCCACATGGCAGCTAAGAACCATCTTTAACTCCAGTTCCAGGGGAATCCAACACCCTCTTCTGACCTCCGAGGCATTGCACGACACAGGTGCACCAACCCTACATGCAGACAGTGCACTCATACACATAAAAAATAAAATAAATTAAAAAAAAACCCAAAACTGAACTGGGTCTTCAGCAGGAGTAGCCAGTGCTCTTAACCCTGAGCCATCTCTACAGCCCAATTTTAATAAAAATTTTGACAATTTCATTCATACATGCATATATGTATTTTGACAGTTTCATACATGTATATGTATTTTGACAATCTCATACATGTATACATGTATTTTGGTAATTTTCAGCCCCCATTACTTTCTTACTCCTTCCCACTCTTCCTGAACCCCTCTTTCCCCCCAACATGTCCCCTTCCTATTCTCCTGTTCTCATGCCTTTTTGCTTGTTTTACTATTGTTGTTTGTCTAAATGGGGGGGGCACTTGTGCCCCAGGGCCTTTGTGAACTCTGTTCTCTTTCCTTCACGTGGGTTCTGAAGATTGAACTCAGGCCTACACCACCCCTTTTTCTATGACCCATTGAGATTAATTAAAGTTGCTTGCATGAGCATGGAAGGGGCAGTATTTACTGGAGCAATGTACCAGCAGCTACGCCACTAAAGATAAGGGATTCCCTTACCCACGCAATCATTAACGGCAAATCGATTCTCAGGGAGGAGTAGAACCTCCTAACTCCTGACCCTCCACTCAGTCTTGATAAGCCTAAAACTACTCAGAAAAGGTGTATTAATTTTAAAAAAAGTAAGAATTAAGAGAAGCCTTGGAATCCAGACCAAATTGCATTAGCCCCATGGCTGAGCTGGTGGAATTTCATTGTCTGGCCCCAGTAGCAGCCACAGGACTAGACCCTGACCCCACCCCCACCCCCTCCTCCACAGCTTCTGTGAAAGCCCACTGGGCTCTCAGCACAGACCAGCAGTCCCCAGCAGTCATCCTCACCCACAGACTGATAGACACATACTTAAGCACATACATGTGCATACATACACATGCACTAGCCTTTGGTGGAAGTGAACCCTATCCAGTCCTTCCAGGGGTTCTGACTGGACAAGGGGTGCCTGAGGACTTACCACATCACCCTTCTGTCCAGCTCAGCCTGGTGGTCCCCTTGGGCCTTCTTCACCCTGGCAAGAAGACAGGAGTCTAAGTCACATGGGCCCAGGAAGAAAGAAGAGCACTCACTTTGCAGCCGTGGGAGCTCCTGAGGCATGCGTGGGGCATGGAGGCAGAAACAGGCTTACCAGCTGCCCTGCAGCGCCAATGGAGCCTACCATGCCTTTATATCCACAAGGACCCTGGGGAGAGGAAAGGGTTGTGGGTTAATCTTGGCTAGACCCTGGAGGTCAGCGGACTGACTGATCACGGCATCTCTTGAGGGCACCCTTAGACTCACCGTCTCCCCCTTAGTTCCTGCCATGCCTGGGTAGCCCCTGATGCCCTGGGGACCCTGTCAAGACAGAAAACTACAGTAAAGACAACTGCAAGCCCCAATTCATGACATCTTTTCTGATCCCTCACCCCTTTTCAGATGCCTATTTGTAGTAGACAGAGACTTCATACCTTCTAGATAGGACAATGTGGCTCAGAGGTCCTGCCACGGTCACTTAAAGGAACAGTGGACCTTAGCCAGGCCTTTGAGCGGGCAGCTTTGGTCCTGTCCTAGAATTCCCGCTGCCAGCTCCAGGCCCTCACCCCACCCAGACACTCCCATCCAGACACAGGTTTCTCTTATGTTCTAGAGGCCTGAGCAGGGAATGATCCCATTTAGGGCTCCCAGGAAGGCAGAGCCAGCCCATAATAGTGAGGTGCTTCTTACCGGTGGCCCAGGGATGCCTTGTTCTCTAGAGGCACCCACATCTCCCTTGGGGCCCTAAGAACAAGAAGGAGCTGTCAGATTAGCAGGCAAATACACAAACAAGCAGACACCATGGCCAACATCCCCAACACAGGCACCAGGAAGGACATTTAGAAACCAATACTGTCCCAACCACCCCCTCCACCCCCCGCAAAAAAAAAAAAAACAAAAACTAGCTGGGCGTGGTGGCGCACGCCTTTAATCCTAGCACTTAGAAGGCAGAGGCAGGCAGATCTCTGTGAGTTCAAGGCCAGCCTAGTCTACAGAGTTCCAGGACAGCTGGGGCTACAGGGAGACCCTGTCTCAAAAAGACATAAAAAAAAGAAAAAAAAGAAACCAATACTGTCCCATGTCATATCCAGAAGAGATTTAAAAAGAGACACATTGGTATGTAATGTTGACCTCCTGCCTCTTAGCTCAAAGATCCATCCCCTGGACTCATAGGTATGGGGAAAGGATAAAGAAGGGGGCAGGTCTCTGAAGAGTTGTCTCCTTAGCCCCCACCTCTGGCCCTCAGCCATCACACTCACCAGCTTCCCCTGGCGGCCAGGATCACCCAGAAGCCCATGTTTGCCAGGGTGCCCCTGAAGGAAAGGAGAAGGCTCAGCCACAGCTTTCCTCGAATCACCTGTTCTACCCTCCAGGATGAGCCCACTCTCACCTTCACTCCCTGCAGCCCTTGGGGACCCTTCACACCCGCTGGACAGTTGGTTGGACACTGGAAAGAAAAAAATCCCATGGGGCCCTGAGGTCTCTTACCTGGCTGGGCCAGCTGGGCAAAGCATCCCCACTTCACGGGTTCCCAAAAAAGCATCCCACCCCCCCTATGGCAGGTCCTCCCCATCACCCACTGAAAACCTCTGTTAGCCCTGCCCAGATGCCAGATTCTCACCAGGAAATCTGCACTGCTCTCCAGGCCCTGGATGGTTCCTGGGTGGCCCTAAGAGGAGATGTATGAAGATGAGGTTTGTTCTGAGCTGTTGCCCCCAGCAAGCCGCTTCCTCAAGAATACATGGCCGTTCAGGAGGTCGGGGGACACTTACTGGTTTCCCAGGAGGCCCTGGGGGCCCTGATGGTCCCTCTGGTCCTGGATGCCCCTGGAAACAAGAGGGTAACAAATTACAAGACCATCCTACCTGACTCCAGGTTACTCTTGCCCCTCCTCCACTTCCTGCCACTGTTCCATGAACATTGCTCTCTAGGGCTTCTCCAGAAAGCCACCAGAGTAGGGAGACCCAGGAGCCTGCAGGAGGCACCAGCCCTCAGCCACCCTGGAAGACTTGTTGCAGTCCTAAATTCAGCAGGAGTGGATTCTGCCTCAGACCTGGAGGATCTCCCTACAGCCCAGAAAGCCCACCCTAGATTGCCAGCTTGGACACATAGGGCAAGAGGCAGAGTTAGAGGGTGGCTGGGGCTCACCTTGGGGCCTGGGGTTCCGATTTCACCAGGGAGGCCAACAGGTCCAAGTGGTCCCTGTGGGACAGAGAGGTGGCTGTCCAGGATGCCTCACAGGGTCAGCCCACCCTGGATAGGAAGGTAGGGACAAGCATCCAAAGCCCCAACTCCACTGTGACTATTTGATCAACTCCAGAGAGACTGACTGCCTGGGGCTATAAGGACCAGACTACTCCAGACTCAGTGGGTAGGCCCAGAGGGGCCGGTCCAGAGAGTCTACCAAGCTAGCCCATTCTGGCCCTATCACAGCATCTGGTTCTTCTTCAAGATGGGGCCTCCCCTGGAAACAATCCTCTTTTTCCCTGGGGATCCTGGGTCCCCTGTCCTCCCCTGAGGACTTACAGTAGGTCCGGCGAAACCAGGGCCCTGCAACAGAAGGAAAGGAAATCGGGTTCATACCTCATTCTGCAGGCTCTCCCAACCCTCAGAGGGTCCCTCCGCACTCTTGGTAAGAGGTACTCACCGGCAGGCCTGGGGGTCCTGGGAGCCCAGGCTGGCCCTGCAGATGAAATGGGAGAGGCTCAGAGATTGGGGTCTCTTGGATCCCTTCTCCCCTCTAGTGCAGTTCCTCCAAACTCTCAAGTCCCTCCTTGTCTTCAATGAGCACCCAACAGGCCACTTACCTTGACTCCAGGGGTCCCCATGGGACCAGGTTCCCCCTTGGCTCCTGTTAAACCCTAGGAAAGAAAGAGAAGGTAGCATCAGTAAGGGGCAATCTGCCCTTGACTCGCAGGCAGGGCAAGTCTAAGGGACTCTACAGGCATCCACACTAATGCAGGCCTTGGGACCTTAACATCTCTTTTTCCTTTTCTCTGGTTTCCATAGGAATACTGAGAGGCAGGCAGAACAATTATCCTCCTTTTGCTGTTCTTAATATTGAGGGGATAGGCTCCAACTCACTACATACCAAAAGATGACCTTGAACTTCGGACCCTCCTTACAGACATGCACCACCAAGCCCAGTTATAATGCTGATTGAACCCAGGGCTTTGTGAATGCTCAGCAAGCACTCCACCACTGAACCCAATCATCCTCCTTTGAAAGACTAGAAACTAACACTCGAAGACTTGGGGGCCCAGCTTCGCTCCTCCCAGTTTGAGTCTAGGTCCCTAGACATGGCTCTTGACTGGTGATGTGTGATGACTGCCTCTGATAACTTTCAGAACTGATTGATTGATTGATTGATTGATTGAGACAGGGTCTCCCTATTGCCCCAGCTGGCCTTGAACTCACAGAGATCCACCTGCCTCTGCCTACCGAGTGCTGGCATTAAAGGCATGCACCATCAAGCTCAGCTCAAAGGACGATTCCTAACCACCATCTGGGTGCTGGGAATCGAACCCAGGTCCTCTGCAAGAGCAGTTGGTGCTCCCAACAGCTGAGCCATCTCTCCAGCCCCAAACTTCTGAAAGGCTTAGTTTTCTCATTTGCAAAAGAGTTAACATACTCACCTCTCTGGGTAGATGTGAACGTTGACATACTACAATAAGGCAGTGATTTGTTGTTGTTTAATGTGTATGAGTGTTTTGCCTGCAAGTATGTAAGTGTAGCCATGTTATGCAATGACTGCAGAGGCCAGAAGAGGGCATCAGATCCCCTGGAACTGGAGTTATGGATGGTGGTTAAGCCACCTTGTGGGTGAGGGGAACCATCCTCTGAAAGAGCAGCCAGTGTTCTTAACTGCTGACATAAGGTCTCACTATGGCTGGCCTCAAACTCATAGAGATCTACCTGCCCCTGCCCCTGCCCCTGCCCCTGCCCCTGCCCCTGTCCCTTCCCCTGCCCCTGCCTCTGCCTCTGCCTCCTGACTGCTGGGATCAAAGGCATGTGCTACCACATTCAGTGGCAGGTGGCAATGTGTTCTGTAAGTTTTTCAGAATATGGATAAGGAGTATGGAGAGGCCCTGGTTATGTGCCTGGAGTCAGCGGGCAGGTGCTACTCAAAGAGGCTGCTCTTTCTTCCCATCTTTTAGATGCTGTCCCAAGTGTATTTCCCACCAAATAACTGTCTCCATTTCCCTACAATTGTCTGTCCTCAGAGTCTGTGGCTTTGAGAGCCTCTGGGAACTCTGTGGTATCAACTAAATGTTTTCTTTCTGAGTTGTGCCTGGGACTGCAGAAGGGATACAAGGAAACAGTTGGGGAAAAGACAGGACATGAGGACAGTGCGGTCCCTAGAGGCCAGAAATGTGAGAGGGAGCCCTCCAGCCCACAGATAAGCTAGACAACCCTGCACCCCATAGAAAGCAGAGCCCCTCCCTGAATCCCAGTTGCCAGGGGTTGAAGGATCCCAGCCAGGGTTCAGGTCCCTGAACATGCATGCAGAAGCCAGAATCAGGCTCTCTGCAGCCTCAGATACTCACGTCAATGCCAGGCTTCCCATCTGGCCCGTCCGGCCCGGGTTTCCCAGGCTCACCTTTGGATCCCTTGAAAATGGAACCAGGGCAGATATCAGCCAGAGCAGAACGGGAACTAGAGGGGTGAAAGGCCGGAGAGGGAAAAAAGCACTCACCGGAGGACCAATTTTTCCTGGAGGTCCCTTGTCACCCTGCAAAACACAAGTTGACAGCATCTATGGCTCATGCCATAGATGGGTGCATTCAACCCTGATTGGATGGTCCCAAAGACCCTTCTTATGGTCCTCTCTCTTGTGCTGAGCCTTGTACATTTTTTTAGGAAAACTGTCCCCTTTGCCCAAAGCAAATAGGGGTGTATGGAAGACCAACCCAGCCAGTTGAGATTTAGACATGCAAATGCTTCTTAGGCGAGCTGGCGCTGGTGAGGTGCTAGCTAGGAGGGTCTTGGGATTCAAGTTAGTTGGGAGAACTGAGCCTCTTGTGCTGATTAAGTGTGGTGAGGACACGGAAAAAGGGGAGAGAAGTGAGGTGGGCAGAGAAACCAGAGGCTGGAGCAGAGGCAAGGTTGACTGGGGCTGCTAAAAGGAGATAGAGTCAAAATGTTCTCAAGAGAGAAAGGATCTCTTTCTTTCCCAAGTGACTAAGGACCCTTGGTGGGTGACAGGCAGGGACTGTGGAGTCAGATTCAGCGCCTGAGAGGCCCCCAAGCATTCTGGAGTCTGCAGCAGCAAGAGCCTGGCTGGGGCCCAGAGCACTGTGTTTTAGGGGGTGAGGGCACCAGGCTGAATAGAAGTCTGTCCAGATGGTAAACATCCAGCCGACCTCCTGGGGGAGCCTCCGGAATGAAGTGTTTTAACCCTCACCACTCTAGGGACAGCAGAGAACAAACCCAGCCAATTCTAAATCCGGTATCCAAAAGCCTCAGCTGGTCAGTGAAAAAGGCTTCCCAGCTACCTTAGAGAAGCATCCAGGCATGCAGGCAGCACAACAGGACAAAGTGTCTGCTGCCCGCAAATAGGAGGAAGGGAGGGAGCGGATGGGGACCCGCTGTGGGCCTAGACTCGCAGTAGAACAGCCTGCCCTTGTCAGCAGTCTATAATAGACTCTGCCTTTCAGGGCTCCTTTGAAGATTTCACCTAACAAACAGGGTCCTTGTAATCCCGGCAGGCGCCGCCCACTGCCGACAGGGGGCGCTACCTTTGCAGACATCCCCACCCCGGCTGCTCACAAAGTTCTCCTTTGTGCACAGCGTCCCTTCCACTCAGGTCTCAAAGTTAGATACTCACGTCGATGCCATCCGAACCAGGCACTCCTGGTGGCCCTGGGGGACCCGGAGGACCCGGCTCTCCTGGCGGACCTCTCTGAAAACACACACACAAGGGTTCAGCCCTCAGACAGTGAGGATAGTTAGGCTCCCAAGGGCTGCAGGAGACCCTGAGAGCGAGGGTGTTAGAGCTGCGACCCGGAGGGAAACAGGAGCTCCAGGAAAGGTTTGTTGAGAACCTACTGTGTGCCGGGTACAGCGAGCCACCCGGCCGGCCATTATCTTATTGGATTCTCAGAACCGTAGGGGGTGCTATTAGCGGTGGCAGCAGGAGGGGGACTAATTCACGGTCACTGAGAGGGAGTGTTGACGCCACGACTGCATCCTAGGTCGGCCGACCCCCGCTTCCCCCACTGTGCTGCCCTGGCGCTGTCGTGGTGGGGAATAGAAGATGCCATGGCTCCAGTAAATCACAGATCATGTGCCAGGTGGTGCCTGGCCCAGCGTGCTGCACAATGAATGGCCCCTGGAGCTACTACTGTTGTGTAGGTGGTGAGCGGGTCCACTTCCTCCTGTCCGCCTGTTGCGGGTAAACCCGACTGGAACCCGTGGCGCGCAGCGAAAGTTAAGTGCAAGGGAAGGGAAACACCTCGGAGGTGAGCCGCGAGCGCAGGAGCCGGCTGGAGAGGCCGCTACGCGCCGCCCCGGCGTCTGGCTGGAGCCGGCGGGGGCGGAGGCTGCAGCGACTGAATGGTCACCATTGTCTCCGCCACCGCCTGGGCTCTCCACACTGCCAGGACCCCGCGCCAGCTCCTGCTTGTCCCGGGCAAGGCCCAACACCTCGGGACAGGCGCCCTCTGGCTCCCGCGCTCGTCCAACCTCCTCTCCGGCGGCCACACTGCGGGACCTGCCTGCCCCCACCGAGCTGTCTGTCCTAGCTACCCCTCCAGCTAGCCGGTCACCAAGACTCCTGGATCCCAAACCCCAGGCCCTGCACCCAGGACCCCCTCGGCCGACTGGGGGTGGGACTTAAGATTTGTGCAAGGGCAAGTCCCAGCACCTGGAGGAGCACGATGAGGATGCGGGGCGCGGGCGCCGCAGCCATGGCGGGCGCGGTTCTGGAGCAGGGATGCGGAGTCCACGCACGCACGGCACGCACGCACCGACGGCCCAGGCTGCAGCCGGACCCACGGGCTGGGCCTCCTGAATATGCCGCGGGGCGGGGCGGGGACCAGCCGGCCTGTCACCTGAGAGCCTCGAGGGAGGGGGCCGACGCCCTTTGCCCAGCTCCGCCCCGCCGGGGCGGTCTTCTGTGCCCACCATGGTTGGCTTTCCAGGATGGACAGAAGCTCTGGCCAGGGAGACTTCGGGGTGTCCCAGAGTTCAGGATACCGACGATGGTCCAGTTTCTCTGTGAGGAGGCAGAAGGTTTTCCTAAGTCTCCTTCTGCTTGACCCCCTCCTTTACCCTTGCCTGAGCCAGCCCTGGCTGGATCCTCTATCCTCCAGGACCCGGGGTCACAACCTCAGGTTCTGCAGACCTGGCCAGGCCCCCAACAAATCTGGTCCTTCCCAACTGGCTCCCTCCTCTCCAAGAAGAATAAGAATACCTGTGCCCCTGCCATCACCAAAATCTTTCCTGAACTAGCCACCTTCATAGTTGTCCATCTGCTCTCTCTCTCTCTCTCTCTCTCTTCTCTCTCTCTCTCTCTCTCTCTCTCTCTCTCTCTCTCTCTGTCTTCTCTCTCTCTCTCTCCTCTGTCTTCTCTCTCTCTCTTTTCTTTCTCTCCATTGCCAACTCTAGTGGAGGTGACTGTGGTTTCTAAGCATCACCTTCCTCTCCCCTTCCCCTCCTGTCCTTGTAGGAGGTTCCTCTCTCCTGGAGGCCAGCTTCTGAGGCCAGAGGCTGTTAGCCTCTAGACCTGCCTTTGGCCAAGTTGCTGTTCAAGGTAACCCTCCCTAAGCGTCCACTTCCCTTCTACCTTCTATGAGTACATGTTACGGACCAGTACATGCTCTGTGAAAAATGTCTCTTAGACTGTCTGGTCATTGTGCAAATATCACAAAGTGTGGTTACACAAGCTAAAATAGCTGCAAGGTCACTGAACCATCTATCTACTCCTCTGGAACTACCTGCACATAGGAATGAGGCCCCCTCTTGACCAAGGATCAGGTGATATGTAATTATATTGCTTTTCTCCTCTGTGACATCCTCACACTGGTGTTTCCAGGACTGGGAGGTCTCATTCGCCCCTTTTCTAGTTGATCTCCCCATGTTCATTGAACCAGCTGCCACTTTATTCAGCAATTTCCGACCCCCACCTCTATCCAGAGTCCCTTCCCCTCCCTTTCATCCACCTGAGCAGCACTGCCAAGGTAATGTGGGATTTCATGCTGTCACCTCCAACTTCATATATGAAGGCATGTCTGTAAATGATAATAGTGGTTCCCATCCTAAAGAATTTAAGTGAAAATGGAATGACATGACAAATAGCAGGTGATTAATATAACACCAACACACAGAGGAACTTAATGCATCTTAACCTTCACTATCATTTATTGAGGATTCTCTTTTTTTCCAAGCCAGCATCCAGGATGGGAAATCTGACCATAAGGAAATCAAATAAACTGGTCAAGGAAAAATCCTTTGGAGCCTTTGGAGTCTTAGTGCAGGTTGACGAAGAGCCTTGGGCTTTAAGAAGTGATCCCAGAGATGAATTTGGAAGAAAGCGCTTAGCAGGATGAAGAACTTGGAGTCTGTAAAGAGGAAGCCTTAAGACAGGTGAGGAGGGGTGCGCATTGCCTGGAGTAGGGGAGGAAGTGTGTATAGAGGGCTTTGTTTGGTTTGGTTTGGGGGTTTTTTTTTGTTTGTTTGTTTGTTTGTTTGTTTGTTTTGAGACAGGGTTCTCCTGAGACCCAGAACTCCGCATTGAGTTAGGCTGCTGGCTGGCCTGTGAGCTCATGGAACCTGCTGCCTCCAATTCTGGGATTAAAGATGTGTGCCACCATGCCTGGCATAACAGGCTTTTAAGAACTGAGCTGTCCAAGGTCAGTTTTTTAACAACTATCTTTATTTGTGTGTGGGGTGTGTGTCTGTCTTCATCCATGTGAACCCGTGTATGTGTGGAAGTCAGTTCTCTACTTCCACAAGTGGGTCCTGGAGATCAACTTGTGGTAGTCAGGCTTGGAGGCAAGCACCTTTATCTCCTAAGTATCTCCCTAGTTCCTTCCACTTTTTTTTTTTGAGGGGGGCATCTCATGTTGACCATGCTGGCCTTGAACTCACTAGAAGACCAGGTACTTCCTATTCTCCTCCTCCACTTCCCAAGTGCTGAGATTATAGGCATGCAGTCACATGCAATCTCAACAAGCAGTCTACCTTCTGAGATGTTTCCCCACATCTCCAAACTCAATTTATATGTTGTTTTTATTTATTTTTTTTTTTTTTGACATTTTTTTTCGGCTGTCCTGGAACTCGCTATGTAGACCAGGCTGGCCTTGAACTCACAGAGATCCGCCTGCCTCTGCCTCCCGAGTGCTAGGATTAAAGGCTTGCACCACTATGCCTGGCATGATGTTTTGTTTTTAAAATATTTGTGTATTTATTTATTTTTATTTTACATGTATGAGTGTTTTCCTTGCATGTATATAATAAGCGCACCTGTGCATGCAATGCCCGTGAAGCCGGAAAAAGAGGTCATTGGATCCCCTGGACCTATAGATGGCTGTTAGCCTCCATGTGGGTGCTGGGAACAGAACCCAGGTATTTTGGGTTTTTTGTTTGCTTTTTTTCTTTTAATTAATTTTATTTATTTTTGTATGTGTATGAATGTACTGTCTGCATGCAGGTTTGTGCACCCATGTCGTGCAATGCTGCGGAGGTCAGAAGAGGGTGTCGGATTCCCCTGGATCTGGAGTTAAAGATGGTTCTCAGCCACCATGTGGGTGCTGGGGATCGAACCCGGGTCCTCTGCAAGAGCAATCGGCGTTCTTACCAATAGGCTATCTCTCCAGCCCCATCATTGTCATATTTCAAGAAGAGCATGGGATCGGGGAGGCTGAGAATCTGGCTCAGTGATAGAGTACTTACCCAGCATGTAGAAAGCCCTATGAGCTGGGTGTGGTAGCACAAGCCTTTAATCCTAGCACTTGGGAGGCAGAGGCAGGTGGATCTTTGTGAGTTCAAGGCCAGCCTGTGCTATAGAGTGAGTTCCAGGACAGCTGGACTACAGGAACCCTGTCTCGAAAAGACCAAAAAAAAAAAAAAAAAAAAGAAGACATCATCATCCCATCTTTTCTTTCCTTCCTTTTCTCCCTCCCTCCCCTTTCTTCCCTTCCTTCCTTTTCTTTCCTTTCTTTCTTCCTTTTTTTTTTTTGAGACAGTCTCTCTTTGTAGCCCTAGCTGGCCAGGAACTATGTAGACCAGACTGGCCTCAATCTCACAGAGATCCACCTGCTTCTGCCTCCTGAGTGAGTGCTGGGATTAAAGGCGTGTGCCACCATGCCTGGCCCCACTTTCTTTTAACTTCGAAGTTGGCTTGAGGCTGGATAGGCCCTTGAGATTGAGGGGTATCTATTCAATATTTTCCATAGAAATCCTTCTTCCTTCATGTTTGTTCTTGTTCCTTCTTGGCCTGCTCTTCAGCTCTTTCTTTTATAAAAAATTTTCCAGTTGTTGGGCTAGAGAGATGACTTAGTGGTTAAGAGCACCAACTGCTCTTGCAGAGGACCTGGGTTCAATTCCCAGCACCCACATGGCAGCTAAGAACTGGCTTTGGCTTCAATTCCAGGGGAATCCAACACCGTCTTCTGATATCTGAGGCATTGCACCACACCTAGAATTCTCCTTATCCCCCCCTTTTCACCTCCCTCCCTTTCATACGGGATTGGCTTACTGCACCAGGCTTTGGATGGGTTCTGGGGATCTGGGGATTCAAACTCAGGTCCTCAAGCTTTCTCAGCAGTCCCTTTACCCACAGAGACATCTCCCAGCCCAGTATTTGTGATTCTTTCAGAGAGGCAGGCCCCTGCTTGCTGAATACTGCTTTGTCCTTCTATTCTTCTTGCTTTACGGATTCAAAAGTTGTCTTGGCTGCTGTGGTAAGGGTCAGAGCAAGCCTTCAAAGATCGTCCACACACCATTGTGCATACTAGGCAAGCACTCTACATCCCCAGCTCCAAATTCCTATAAAACTTCTTAGAGGGGCTGGAGAGATGGTTCAGTGGTTAAGAGTACCTACTGCTCTAGCAGAGGACCCTGTATCCCACACACCACACTAGCAAACCATCTTTGAGCTGGGCATTATTGGTGATCTCCAAAATGCAGAGGCAGTGGATCTATGTTGAGTTCAGGGCCAGCCTGGTCTACAAGTGATTCTGGATACAGGCAGTGACAAACAAAACAAAATAAAACAAAACTTCTTAGAGCTGGACGGCTACACAGAGTGAGTTCCAGAACAGCTGGGGCTACAGGGAGACCCTGTCTCGAAAAGACAAAAACCCCCAACTTCTTAGTCTATATACTGCTCTTAGGTTAATGTCCTCACTGGGGAATGAAGTTGCATGCACCATTTTGCTCACATCTCTCCCTAGGCCCACTAACTTTATTTGTCTTTTTTGACTTTTTGGGACAGGGTCCTCTTAGTCTCAGCTGGCCTGGAACTTGCTCTATAGACCAGGCTGGCCTTGAACTCACAGAGAATCCATCTGCCTCCATGTGCTAATTAAAGGGGTGCACCACCAGCCCAGCTTAGGACTTTTAAAGAACTAAAGAAAAATGGCGAAGAGAGTGTAAAGCTGAGCTTACAGAGACCAGGTGATCCGCACAGCATCCGTTGAACTCAATCAGAGAACTCCATCCAGGAACTACTTCGATCCATGCACACACGTGCAAAACTGCATCAGCATACTCTACACTTTAAAAAACAAAAAACTAAGAAAATGAAGAAATTATTTATCAACATATTATATTTCCAGTGCTTATCCTCCCTTCCTGTAAGCCCCAAGCCTGGTGTAGAACTCCTTCAAGCTGAAGTTCTTCCTTTTTCTGGTGACAAGTTCAGCTTTAATTTATCAGAAATATCTTCAATTTTGAAACACATTTTTGCTAGAATTGAATTCTACCTTAGCAAAATTTATTTATTTATTTATTTAAGTTAAAAGAACTGTTTTATTAGGGAGATGAAGGTTACATATAATCTTTAACAGATAAATTGCACAAAGACTAGAAATATTTTATTCTTGAATACTCTTAACATACTGCTCATTCTTTCCCCAGACCTCATCATTCAGTCTGGAGTTGAATCATAATATGGTAATCTTCGTGCAAGATCAGGAATCAACTATATCCCTACATGGAAAACCTTATTGTAAAAGCTATGCAAGCCTGGATGAAGGTACATTTTTATCACTCGCTAGTCTAAAGATTTTCTTTCATTGTTAGAACTTAAAAGACAGACTCAAAGCAAGCTCACAACTCAGAAAATACCTTTCATCAGTTATCAGACTAGGGTGGTATTCAACTCACCACTGGTGAAGATTTATTTATTTATTTATTTATTTATTTGTGTATTATTGTATCTGCGATGTAGGTAGTGCATCCCTGTTGTGCAATGTCTCAGAGGTCAGAAGAGGGTGTCAGAGTCCCCCTGGAACTGGAGTTAAAGACAGTTCTTAGCTGCCATGTTGGTGCTGGGAATCGAACCTGGGTCCTCTGCAAGAGCAGTCAGTGCTCTTAACCACTGAGCCATCTCTCCAGCCCAGATTTATTTCTTGATAAATGACCCTGTAGTCTATTTGAGACAGGACATCATGTCCTCCAGGCTGGCCTCAAGCCCACTAACCATATCCTTAGGATGGCCTTCAGCTCCCGATTTTCTTGCCTCCTCTTGCCCAAGTGCTTTGACTACAATGTGTACCACTACTCCCTGATGGATGCCTTCCCCAATTTATTTATTTATTTTTGGGGGGGGTCTTTTTGAGACAGGGAGACCCCGTAGTCCTAGCTATCCTGGAACTCACTATGTAGACCAGTCTGGTCTTGAACTCAGAGATCTGCCTGCCTCTGCCTCCCAAGTGCTGGGATTAAAGGCATGTGCCACCATGCCAGGCAGGAGTTTAATAACCTCCATCTCCTCCTCCTCCTCCTCCTCCTCCTCCTTTTCAAAAAAGCAATTTAATTAATTATTATTATTATTATTTTACCAGTGGGATTTATTGGTGAACTGTGTGTGACACTTGAGGGAGGAGAAAACGACCAGAACAACACCCAGCTTTCTGTGATAGGCATCTGGCCAGATGCTGATTGAGACAAGACTGCAGGGGTGCTGGTTTTCTGGGGGTGCTCCTGAATCATCCTGGAAGAGGCAGGAAAGGAGGGAATGCATTTGTCTGGAACTCAGAGAAGAAGCCTGGCAGGTGATCTCATGTTTGGAATTCAGCCGTGTGCCGATGCCTGTGGAGTCCTGAGAATAACACACATAAGCTTGGGTGAACATCCTGCCAAACGTCGTAGGCCATCTGAGCTGTGTGATCTTTTGATGGTCAGGGAGCTCCAGGCTGAAGTAGTCACCCTCCACAAGGTTGAAGTGGTTGCAGACAGCATCAAGCAGCACCTTCCCTGGGGCTCCTTGTGGAACTTTGAATGCCTCCTGGGTGTCATCCAGCATCTGGATTTTAACTTTCATGAGTTTTCCTGAAGGTGTGGGCGGCTTCTGTCCTCGTTCCAAGGTGCTGATCCCCGAATTCTCTGGGGCCCCCAGACGTGATGCTGGGGTACGTTTCTGTTCTATTTTTCCCATGATGAAAGCAACTTATATCAAATAGTTAGGAGGGAAGTATAGGCAGATCCTAATTTAATTATTTTTAGAAATTATTTGTAATGTGTTGATGTATAGGCCTCTGTGTATGAATGTGCACTACGTACATGCTTGGTGTCTGCAAAGGTCAAAAGAGGGTCAGATCCTTTGGAACTGGAGACAGTTGTAAGCTGCCATGTGGGTGCTGAGAACTGACCCTGGGTCTGCTGTAAAAGCAGCAAGTGCTCTTGACCACTACACCATTTCTCCATCCTGTGAGCAGCTTCTTTTTATAATTTTTTAAATTATTTTTATGTGTATGAATGTACTGTCTGTATGCAGGTTGGTGCACCTGTGTCGTGCAATGCCTCAGAGGTCAGAAGAGGGTGTCGGATTCCCCTGGAACTGGAGTTAGCTGCCGTGTGGGTGCTGGGAATCAAACCCGGGTCTTCTGTAAGAGCAGTCGGTGCTCTCAACTGCTGAGCCATCTCTCTAGCCCCAATGTGAGCAGCTTCTTATTCTCATTATGTATCACACTGGGCAAAATAAATGCAGTCTCTCCCTTCCCAGCTTATGCTGTGGTTGGGGACCCCATAAGACAGAAGTGTGCTGGCATTTGGGTTATGTGGAGGGGTCTGTAGGGTACGAAGTATCAACACCCTGGAAACACTTGGCTCTGGATCCTTTTTGTAAACTCCGGCTCACCAGTCCTTAATTCAACTAAAAATCTTTCTTTGTTTCCTTTCTTCCTCTTTCCCTTTTTTCTTTCAAAAAATGTATTTTGGGGGGCTGAGGGGGTCTTTTTTGAGACAGAGTCTCCCTGTAGCCTACCTGTTCTACTATTAGACCAGCAGCTGTCCTTGAACTCCAAGAGACCCACCTGCCTCTGCCTCCTAAATGCTGAGATTAAAGGCATGGGATACCATGCCTGGTTCAGAAATATACTTTTAATTCTTTTTTTTTTTTTTCTTTTTCAAGACAGGGTCTCCTTATAGACCCAGCTGTCCTGGAACTCACTCTGTAGACCAGGTTGGCCTTGAACTCACAAAGATCCACCTTGCCTCTGCCTCCCAAGTGCTAGGATTAAAGGCATGTGCCACCATGCCCGGCTACTTTTAATTCTAATAATAAAATGTAGTTTATGATGATGTTGCAGATCTCTGGTACATTTTCCATGGTCTGCTGGTAAAGGCAAAAACTCTGCATGTGAAGTTAAAAAAAAAAAAAAAGGCTGGTGGTGGCCTTTAATCCCAGCACTCGGAAGGCAGAGGCAGGCAGATCTCGTGAGTTCAAGGCCAGCCTGTACATACAGCTCCAGCACTGACTAAGAGACGTTCAAGACTAAATACAATCTACATAGCTCAACGTAGCATGTGAGCATAAAAGAACTGCTCTTATATAGAGTCTAATAAAAAGACTAAATAAATAAATAAATAAATAAATAAATTTGAGACAGTGTCTCATGTATCCCAAGCTGGCCTCGCTCTCACCGTGCACTTGAGCTGGACCAAGAACTCCTGAACTTTCCACCTCCACTTCCCAGTTCTGGGATTACAGGAGTGTACCACCATGCCTGGTTTATACAGTGCTGGGGAATGGAATGTTGAGCTTCACCGATGGTAGGTAAGCAGTCTACCAATGAACGACTGCACAGATGGAAGAAGTCCAGGCCTTTTGTCCCAGTCTGTGGTCTGCCTGGGGAAAGTAGTGAACACAGAATCCTTGCCTTCTTTATGGGCAGCCCTTGCTATGCTCTGCCTGAATTTTGTTACCTTGTGAAGCAGGTCCTTTGATTATGTCTGTTTTATCTAGAAGACTGAGGCTTAGCAGAGGGAATTGAGTTTCCCCAAACCATACACCTTCATTAATAGTGGCAATTCCATTGTTTCCGCTCAGCATGGGTTCCAGTGATGCCTGGTTCCTCTCTTCTTTGAGGCCGCAGCAAAATTGCGCTCATTGGGGGCTGTGTGCAGAAATGGATGACAGAAAAGAGAGTAGAGAGGCCACAAGGTTGTCCTAGCCTTTCAGAGAAGAATTCTTGGACTCTTTTGTCTGACTTGAAGCCTGGAAAACTCTAGTAGGAGTGTTTCAGATCTCTAATCTCTAAGCATCTGATCTCCTGGGCCTTTCTCCCACCTCTAGCAGGAAAAAAGCCAGGACACTTCCTCGTTGAAAAGTAAATCAGGGTGGTAGTGATCTGGCTCCACCTAGTGGTCATAATTCTCAGCACATCATGCCGATGACAGCAAGTTGTATAGAAAAGACCCCCCCCCAAAAAAGAAAAAGAAAAGCCAGTTTCTAAGGGAGATCTAGGAAGATGGAATCAGAGATCCAAACACTGGGACAACTCAGTTGAGGGATCGACAAGATGGCTCAATGGATAAAAGCACCTGGTTGCCAAGACTGTCGATCAGAGTTCAAACATGGGACTCCCTCCCACAAGTCCCTTTGATCCCCACACACAGGCTGACACACATACAGGCACGCACACAAAACATACAACTAATATAAAAATAAAAATAAACTTAATTGGGGAAATACCAAGACTTTGGAAAATTAGAACTTAGAATTTAAGGGCTGGAGAGAGTCAAGTTCAGTTCCCAGCACCAATGTTGTCCACAACCTCACAACTCCCAGTAATTCCACCTCCAGGGGACAACTGAAAATGAATTAAAAAATTAGATTTGGCCAAGTGTGGTGGTGCATACCTTTAATCCCAGCACTGAGAAGGCAGAGGGAGAGCTTTGTGAGTTCAAGGCCAGCCTGGTCTACAAAGCAAGTTCCAGACCAGCTAGGGCTACAGGGAGACCCTGTCTGAAAAAAGGCAAAAGACAAAAAAAAAACCTTACAAGAAGGAAAGGAAAAAAAAAAAAAAAAAATATGCCGGCATGGTGGCCTACACCTTTAATCCTAGCACTTGGGAAGCAGAGGCAGGCAGATTTTGTGAGTGCAAGGCCAGCCTGGTCTACAGAGTGAGTTCCAAGACAGCTGGGACTAAGGTAACCCGTTTGAAAAGACAAAAAAAAAAATAATAGCTGGGCCTGGTGGCACACACCTTTAATCCTAGCACTTGGGAGGCAGAGGCAGGTGGATCATTGTGAGTTCAAGGCCAGCCTGGTCTACAGAGTGAGTTCCAGGACAGCTGGGGCTACAGGGAGACCCTGTCTTGAAAAGACAAAAAAAAAAAAAGAATAATAATAATAAAATTGAATGACATTGGGCAAGTAACTTCATCTCTTTAATTCTCCTTTTCCTAATTTGTAAAATGGAATCATCGCCTTTTTTTTTGGTTTTTCTCCCTGTAGCCCCAGCTGTCCTGGAACTCACTCTGTAGACCAGGCTGGCCTTGAACTCACAAAGATCCGCCTGCCTCTGCCTCTGCCTCCCAAGTGCTAGGATTAAAGGCGTGAGCCACCATGCCTGGCTCCAGCCCATGTTTTCTTAATTTTTATTTTATGTGTATGAATGTTTTGCCTGCTTGTATGGAAGTGCACCCATACATGCAATGCCCATGAAGGCCAGAAATCCCCCTGGAATTGGAGTTACAGATGATTGTTAGCTACCATGTGGCTGCTGGGAATCAAACCTGGGTTCTCTGCAAGAGTAGCCAGTGCTCTGGGCAGGGCAGTGGGATTTTTTTTTTTTTTTTTTTGTTTTTTTTTTTTGTCTTTTTGAGACAGGGTCTCCCTGTAGCCCCAGCTGTCCTGGAACTTACTCTGTAGACCAGGCTGGCCTTTGAACTCACAAAAGATCCCCTGTCTGCCTCCCAAGTGCTAGGATTAAAGGCTGCGCCACCACGCCTGGCTAATGTCAATTTTAGTCAACAATTTCCTATGGTTGTAGTATTCTCATTGTACTCTCCCCAATTAATTAATGCCTAATTATTTCAGTGTTTCCCCAGAAATAAGACCTAAAATTCTGTGCCTAAATAGGTTTTCTCACCCAGTCATCAACATCCTGTTTCCTTATAACAAATTTCTAAGTTTTGAACTTTTTTTTTCCTGCTATGCCTATTTGGTGTTGCCTGTAGTTAAGTGCTGGAACTAATGTAGTAGGATTGACATTGAATTTCTGAACCTTCGATTTTGTAATAAGTCTATAGTTAAACCTGAAGCAAATAAATNGGTTGTTCAAAATTTGGACATAGATACTTGCAAAATGCACCAATTACCTAATTGTATGACATACTGAGTAACATCAATGTTATCTGCAAACAACTGTGTCATTATATTGTAGAATACCTTAAAAATAAAAAAAATTAAAAAAAAAACTTCACATTTTCATCCTTTATGTAATTCGAGTTCCAAATCTATCCAAAAAAGTGAACAGTTTTGTTACTAAAGATTTAATAGAGCAATTTGTTTTCTTTTAACATGTTCAGTTAAAGAATTAGTATAGATGGGGCTGGGGAGATGGCCAAGCAGTTAAAAGCACCGACTGCTCTTGCAGAGGACCCCAGCACCCACATAGCAGCTGAGAACAGTCTTTAACTCCAGTTCCAAGGGAATCTGACACCCTCTTCTGACCTCCACAGCGTTGCATGACACAGGTGCACAAACCTACATGCAGAGAGTACATTCATACACATAAAAAAATAAATAAATAAAATTTAAAAAATAATTAATATAGTTAACCTATGTTGTGAATAACACTGTACTGTTTAATTATATTACAAAACATTTCAGACTAGTCGCCCTGTCTGTAATAACTAAGATAGTCATAGGTCCTACACAAATTAGACTTAACTAGTCAAGTACAGATAACTGGAGTGTTAAGAACTACAAAAAATCGTTAGAGGCTGAAATGCAACAGAGTATCAAGAACATTTAATTTAGGCAGTCTTCACCAAGGGTCTCAGTTCATAAAGTAAAAGGGTAAGACAAACCTGTGACATAAGTCATTAGGTTAAGTTAGCGTCTGAAAATGGCAGAGTTGAGCCACCACCTTGAAAACCGAGAGTGTGACCAGACAGTGACACGTCCTTATAATCCCAGATGGTGACACATCCTTATAATCCAGATGGTGACACATCTTTATAATCCAGATGGTAACACATCCTTATAATCCAGATGGTAACACATCCTTATAATCCAGATGGTGACACATCCTTATAATCCAGATGGCGACACATCTTTAGAATCCCAGGCGGTGGCACATCCTTATAATCCCAGATGGTGACACATCCTTATAATCCCAGATGGTGGCACATCCTTATAAGCCATCAAAAGATGGAAAGACAAACCATTTCAGAATAGTCACCCTGTCTGTAATAACTAAGATAGTCATAGGTCCTACACAAATTAGACTTAACTAGTCAAGTACAGAAAACTGGAGTGTTAAGAACTACAAAAAATTGTTAGAGGCTGAAAAGCAACAGAGTATCAAGAACATTTAATTTAGGCAGTCTTCACCAAGGGTCATGCTCATGGATTGGAAAAATTAGTATAGTAAAAATGTCCATTCTACCCAAATTAATATACAGATTAAATGCAATCCCAATCAAAACCCACATGAGCTTTTTCACAGACTTGAAAAAAATTCCTTAAATTCATATGGAAAAACAAAAGACCCCAAATAGCTAAAGCAACCCTGAGTGAAAAGTGCAATATAGGGGGGATTACTTTACCAGATTTCAAGCTATATTACAGGGCTATAGTCATAAAGACAGCCTGGCAAAAAAAAAAAAAACCAACAGATCCATTGACCAATGGAACAAAATTGAAGATCCAAACTTGAGCTCATATAACTTCAGCCACCTCATATTTGACAAAGGGGCCAAAAAAAAAATCTCAATGGAAGAAAGATATCATCTTCAGCAAATGGTGCTGGCAAAACTGGATCACCATTTGTAGAAGAACAAAATTAAACCACTACCTCTCACCCTGTACAAAAATAAATTCCAAGCAGATCAAAGATCTCAACCTGAAATATGAAACCCTGAAGGTGATAGAAGAAAAATTTGGCAGCACCCTACAAGACATAGATGTAGGAAAAGACTTTCTAAATCAAACAGCAGCTGCACAGGAAATAAGGACAATGGCTTACAAGTGGGGCTTCATCAAACTCAAAAGCTTTTGTACAGCTAAAGAAACAAGGAAGTGAAGAGAAAACCTGCAGAGTGGGAGGAAACCTTCACCACTGCTACATATGTCAGAGCATTAATATCCAGACTATGTAAACTACGAAAACAAATGAACTACTCAAAAGATGAACAGAGACTTCACCAGAAAGGAAGTAATGATGGCTGAGAAACATCTTGAAAACTGAGCAAGTTTATTTTTTTTAAGTTTTATTTATTTTTTTGCATGTGTATGAGTGTACCATCTGCATGTAGGTTTGTGCACCTGTGCCATGTAATGCCGAGGAGTCAGAAGAGGGTCTCGGATTCCCCTGGAACTGGAGTTCTCCTGGAATTGAAGTTACAGACGGTTCTCAGCCGCCACATGGGTGCTGGGGATTGAACCCGGGTCCTCTGCAAGAGCAGTCGGTGCTCTTAACCGCTAGGCTATCTCTCCAGCCCAACTTTATTATTATATTTCATTGTATCTGAAAGTAACTGTGCTATTATAATGTGAATCTCTTAATGGGCTCTAGAACTGACCTACCACTTGTATTCACACATTGTAATTACCATATATGGGTGGAAGATATGTATTCACAGTCAAAAAAAAGAAAAAAAAAAAGAATAAAATTATACTTCTTTTCACCTGCATGCAGCTTTACTGTTAAAATGTGAATCTCTAAATGTATTTTGGAATTAGCCTATAGTCTATTTTCAGATTTTGTAATTTTGATTTATGTGTGGAGTGTATATATGCATATTTTGAAATAATATAAAATTAAAGGGAACAAAAAAGAGAAAAACCTATTAAAATAACTGAGGAAAACAGTAAACTTATGCATCAAAAATGTTATAAAAGACAGAAAAAGTACAATACAGGACTTAACATGTATGACAGAATCCATGAGCTCTGGCGGGGGGATGGAGGGAGAGGGCTGGGCATGGATGGGGGAATGAGTCTAAATTTGATTAAGAAATGTTGTATGGGCTGCGGGACCCATCCCTGGCCTGGCCCAGCCCGGGACCCCCGCGTTCCCACCCCGGCCTCTCTGCCGGGACCCGCCACTGGGGCCTGGCTCGGCCTCGCATGGAGCAGCGTGGCCGCAGCACCCTGTGAGGGTCCGTGGTTGTGATTCTCAATGGAGAGTGAAAGCACAGCTTCATAATGAAAACCAGCCCCTGTCGGCCACTGATTCTCAAAAGACGGAGGCTGCCCCTTGCTGTTCAAAATGCCCCAGGTGAAACATCAGAGGACGAAGCTAAAAGTAAAAGACTCCTTGCCCACCAGGAGCCTGGTCAAGCACAGGCCTCCAAGGAGGTGGTGGAGTCCAGCTCTTGCAAGTTTCCAACTGGGATCAAGATTATTAAGCACCCTACCATGCCCAACACACAGTGGTCGCCATCCCCAACAATGCGGATATCCAGAGCATCATCACGGCACTGACTGCCAAAGGGAGAGAGCGGCAGCAGCGGACCCAACGGGTTCAACCTTGTCAGCTGGGGGGAGATCACGGAGACATTGGGACCAAAGCCAGCTGTGAAGGGTGTGAATGTGCCTAGGCCACCAGGGACCCTTCCAAGGCAGAGACAGGAGAGCTGTGAATTCCATTTGCCACAACCTTTCTCTCCAGGACATGTTGGTTCGGGAGACATCCGCCAACCGCAAGGTCTCCTTCTGGACCATTCGCCCCAGCGCCAGTCGCTACTCGACACTGGACCAAGTGTTTAAGCAGCAGAAACGACCCAATCCGGAGCTCCGCAGCAATGTGACCATCAAAACTGAACTCCCACTGGGCGCACGGCAAAAGATGAAGCCACTGCTTCCACGGTCAGCTCATACCTGGTACCCGTCCAGTACCCAGTGAACCGGTCCCTGGTCTTGCAGCCCTGTGTAAAGGCGCCATTGCCCCTGGCAGCTTCACTTATGAGTTGAGCTTGCCCGCCATAGCAAGCAGGTCCGCATTGCCCCAGAGGTGCTGCTGGCTGATGAAGGAAGGCATAGACCCACTCCCCGCTGCAGGACCAGGGAAGGAGGAGAAGCCTGGCCTTGGGGAAGGGCTGTTTGTTGCCTCTGCTTCCTGTTCAGTCCATCAAGGAGGAAGAAATCCAGCCTGGGGAGGACGAGCCGCACCTACGGAGGCCTATCAAAGTGGAGAGCCCTCCCTTGGAAGAGCGGCCCTCCCGGTGCACATCAATGGAAGAAGAGCTGTCTAACTCCTGGGAAGATTCTTCCTGCACTCCCACCCCAAGGACCAAGAAGTCCTATAGCAGACTCAAGTACCCAGCTCGGTGTGTCTCAGAAATGCTGTGATTAAGTGGAGGGGGAAGAGGGAAATGAGCAGGTCTTGGAGGAAAGAGTACCTGCAGCCGCCCTGTCTGGGTGAGCCCGGGCTGGTCTTCTCAGAGGGTCCCAGCGCACTGCGCCCCGCTATGGAGCCCCTACTCCTAGCAGAGTCCTCCGAGCCTGCACCCCACCTCAGCTGCCCTCAGGAAGAGGGAGGACCCTTTAAGACCCCCATCAAGGAGACACTGCCCGCCTCCTCCACCCCTGGCAAGTCTGTTCTTTCCAGAACCCCTGAGTCCTCGAGGCTCACACCCCCAGCCAAAGTTGGGGGGCCAGATTTCAGCCCCGTACGAACCCCCCAGGGCGCCTTTGGCCCCCTGCCTGACTCCCTGGAGCTGATGGAGCTGAGCACCGTGCCACTGAAAAGCATTCCCCTCTTCGACTTGCCCTGAGAGCTCCTCAATTCAGAACCCTTTGACCTCACCTCTGACCCGTTTAACAGCTCCTCTTCCCCACATCTAGAGGTCCCCAAGCCAGGCTCCCCAGATTTCAGCCAACCGTTCTCTCACAGAAGGCCTGGTCTTGGACACAATGAATGACAGTCTCAGCAAGATCCTTCTAGACATCAGCTTCCCTGGCCTGGAGGAGGACCCGCTGGGCTCCGACAGCATCAACTGGTCCCAGTTCATGCCTGAGCTGCGGTAGAGACAAGGCCTTGCACTTGCCCTTGCTGGTCAAGCTGTCCACCGTTCTGGCACTTATGTGGCTGGACAGTCCAAGGCTCAATGTACCCTGTGCCTTCTGGGGGAAGATAGGAGGCAGGGATGTGCCAAGATGGTAGTCACATCTTAGCCACAGCTGGGATGTGTGTGACAGTGGGTTCTAGTCCCTGTCCTATCTGTGCCCCACCAGAGAATCTGAGTCCTGCACTGTCCTTGCTGGGAGCTGAAGGGTGGAGATGGCAGACTCAGTGGTGAGAAGGGATTATGAAGTTCCCAGCGGTCTCCCCACTGCTCCTGGCAGGGCAGCCCTTGTAAATGGTGCGTTCTCCAGATTATCCTCTAATTATAAATGTAAGCTTAAAAAAAAAAAGAAATGCTCTATGAAATGTGCTCAAATTTAAAAAATAACAATTAATTAAACAATTAATAAAACTAAAACTGCACCTTGTGGTCAGGGGCTGATTTAATAGAATTCTAAAGAGCTATAGAGCCAAGATTTGACAGACCGGGATCTGCTCATGTGCACTGAGCACTGTTATTGCCAGCCTGTGCCATCACTATTTTAAGTGTGTGCAAGCCTATGCTCGCATCTAAGCACGTGCCCGCGCCTGCCGCCGGTGCCCGCGCCCGCCGCACGCCGCAGCCCGCAGCCCGCCCCGCTCCGCCCGCGCCCGCGCCCGCGCCCGCGCAGGGGCAGCGCTTTTACCAGCGTTGCTTGGCAACAACGTCATCGCAGCAGTCTCTGCAGTTGACAGAACTGAAGCGGCACTGAGTTTCTCGGCTGCGAAACTGAAACGGCTCTAGTTTTTGTTGTTATTGGGGTTTGAAGGCTTTAGATAGCATATTCCAAGCACTGATTCTGGGTTTGGGAGGGGGCATCTTGGCATAGTTTTGTTCATTGGGTGGGGGAGGCGGGTCAGGGTGGGCGGGAGGGATGTGGCCTATAAAACGCTTGCGGAAGGCCTTTTCCAGAAAGCAAAGGACGCCCTTTGGCTTCTGTGATGGCCTCCATAGGCCCTTTATCAACGTTTATCTCAAGGAAGAAAGTGGCTGTGGATTACCCAAATACCACACCACTTATTCACCCTTCTTTTTAAAACACAGATTTGTAGCCAGGGGTAACATACGAGAAGTGAGAACATTTATTGCACGCGGCAAAGAAGTCGTGGAGAGGACGGATCGGAAGGACCGGTAAGAGTGTGCATGTGTGCGCTGACCATGAATGGCCGGGCCTAGGAGGAAGGCAGAGTCCCTGGGCCAGAAGACCGTCTGCCCACAGCACTGAGGGAAGGGGAGGGTCTTGTGTGTCTTCAGCTGGGATGGGGACCTGGGACCTGCCTACCCTGGAAGAGGGTGGCACTGAAATGGTCTTAAAGGACAGAGAAGTAACTTAGCCAGAATTAGTGTGAAATCCCTTTATGATGCTCCTCATACAGAACTGTGCATGTTTCACAGGGATTTAAGAAAACTGTACATTTGAAGTACGTACACTTTACTAGTAGCTACACCACTGAAGAAATGCTTCTCCTTGCCCCAACAACCGTTAACTGTCTGTAGACCCTAAGGGGGTGGGGCCTCGTTCGAGGGAATGCTCCTAAGTCCTGGGCTCTGGTGCTATTTTCTTTGCTCCTCGCCACAACAACTGTTAACCGTCTGTAGAGCCTAAGGGGGGCGGGGCGGGGCCTCGTTTGAGGAAATGCACGTGGGCTCCTGTGCTATTTTCTTTTGGAAAGATGGTGCTCTGCGCATGCTCATTGAGTGCTGTAACTGACAGCCTATGCCATGCCTACCTTAGATGCGCGCAAGCACACCTATGCACGTGTCTGGGCACTAGCAAGACTAGCTTGTGTTTACCGGTGTTGCTTGTCAACAGCATTCTGCCAACATTTTCTAGGAATGATAGATACTGAACTCGCATGGAGCCTTGGTGCTGGGACCTTGCATAGTGAAATACCACACCACTTACCCACCCACAAGGTCACAAACATGCATGAGACAGATGTAGTGGGATTTGTTGCATGTGGATTCTTAGCACCTGAGACCTGCATACTCAGGAAGATTGTGGCACCCACGTGAAACAGTCCAAGATCAATGTTTCCTATTCTTGTAGCTGGAGATTTTGAGAAAGTGCTTTGAAGTTAAAACCCCCTTTCACATCCACAGGACCGCTCTGCATTATGCCACTGCCTATGGGCAGAAAGAGGTGTTGAGTCTCTTACTGCAGACCCATTGTGCGGTCGATCCAAAGGACGATCAAGGAGCCACACCCCTGATTAAGGTATACTACAGCCCTCAGTTTCAAATGATGTGTTTGATACAGATGCTTACAATTTAAATGAGGTATTTTATTTCAATGTAACTAAATGCTGAGGCCTGTGGAGTGTGGATCTTGAATTCCTTGAGTTAACGATCTGTTGGTGCCATACCCATAGGCTGTGCAATTAGGAGAGGAGCCATGCGCTGATTTACTACTGAGATCCGGTGCTGACCCAAATCTTGCTGACATCCATGGCAACACTGCTCTTCATTACTCTGTTTATAATGGGAACAGAAAAACAGCTATGACTTTGCTTACAAACAAGGCAAACACTGAAGCGAAGAACGAGGTATAACCATTCAGCTGTAGTGCTAACGTATTTGAAACACACATGCTTTAACTGTCATAATATATATGTATGGTCAAATTTCCATCATTACTAGATCTAGGATTCCTCAAGTTAAGANAAACTTGGCTCTAGCTTTTGTTGTGATTGGGGTTTGAAGGCTTTAGATAGCGTATTCCAAGCACTGATTCTGGTTTTGGGAGGGGCCATCTTGGCATAGTTTCGTTCACTGGGTGGGGGAGGCAGGTCAGGGTTGGCGGTAGGGATGTGGCCTATAAAACGCATGTGGAAGGCCTTTTCCAGAAAGCAAAGGACACCCTTGGGCTTCTGTGATGGCCTCCATAGGCCCTTTATCAACGTTCATAACAGGGAAGAAAGTGGCTGTGGATTACCCAAATACCACACCTCTTACATACCTGTCTCTTCAAAACACAGATTTGTAGCCCTGGGTGACATAGTTGAAGTGAAGAAACTTACTGAACGCGGCAAAGAAGTCATGGAGAGGACGGTCAGAAGGACAGGTAAGAGTGTGCATGTGTGTGCATGTGTGCACTGTTAGTGAACAGTCAGGCCTGTGAGGGAGGCTGAGTACCTGGGTCAGAAGACCACCTGCCCACAGCGCTGAGGGAAGGAAGGGGAGGGTTTGGTGTGTCTTCATCTGGGATGGGGACCTGTCACTACAGGCTCCTTGGGACCTGGGACCTGCCTATCCTGGAAGAGGGTGGTACTGAAATGGTCTTAAAGGACAGAGAAGTAAGTTAGCCAGAATTAGTGTGAAATCCCTTTATGATGCTCCTCATACAGAACTGTGCATGTTTCACAGGGATTTAAGAAAACTGTACATTTGAAACATGGACACTTTACTAGTAGCTACACCACTGAAGAAATGCCTCTCCTTGCCCCATCAACCATTAACTCTATGTAGAGCCCAAGGGGGCAGGGCCTCATTTGAGGGAATGCACGTATGCTCTGGTGCTATTTTCTTTTGAAACGTTGGTGTTCCGGGCATGCTCGTTGAGTGCTGTAGCTGACAGCCTATCCCATGCCTACCTTAGATGTGTGCAAGCACACCTATGCATGTGTCTGGGCACTAGCAAGGCTAGCTTGTGTTTACTGGTGTTGCTTGGCAACAACATTCTGCCAACATTCTCTAGGACTGATAGATACTGAACTCACATGGAGCCTTGGTGCTGGGACCTTGCATGGTGAAATACCACACCACTTATCCCACCCACAAGTACACAAACATCCGTGAGACAGATGTAGTGTTTGTTGCATGTGGCTTCTTAGCACCTGAGACCTGCATACTCAGGAAGAGTGTAGCACCCAAGCTGTCTGAACAATGAAACAATCCAAGATCAATGCTTCCTATTCCTGTAGCTGGAGATTTTGAGAAAGTGCTTTGAAGTTAAAACCCCTTTCACATCTACAGGACTGTTCTGCATTATGCTTCTACCTTTGGGCAGGCAGAGGGGTTGAATATCTTACTGAAGACCCATTGTGCTGTCAATCTAAAGGACAATAAAGGAGCCACACCCCTGATTAAGGTATACTACAGCCCTCAGTTTCAAATGATGTGTTTGATACAGATGCTTACAATTTAAATGAGGTATTTTATTTCAATGTAACTAAATGTTGAGACCTGTGGAGTGTGGATCTTGAATTCCTTGAGTTAACGAT
The DNA here is from genome assembly GCA_009823505.1 of Rhizomys pruinosus. NCBI lineage: Eukaryota > Metazoa > Chordata > Mammalia > Rodentia > Spalacidae > Rhizomys > Rhizomys pruinosus. The sequence continues at coordinate 1,277,900 of VZQC01012024.1, read as the reverse complement.
CTGTTGGTGCTATACCCATAGGCTGTGCAATTAAAAGAGGAGACATGCGCAGATTTACTACTGAGATCCGGTGCTGACCCAAATCTTGCTGACATCCATGGCAACACTGCTCTTCATTACTCTGTTTATAACGGGGACAGCGAAATAGCTATGACTTTGCTTACAAACAAGGCAAACATTGAAGCAAAGAATGAGGTATAACCATTCAGCTGTAGTGCTAATGTATTTGAAGCATACATGTTTTAACTGTCATATATATGCATGGTCAAATTTCCATCATTACTAGATCTAGGATTCCTCAAGTTAAAAAGTTATTTTGAAATGACATTGAATATATTACTTTAAGTATTGGTAGTTTTATTTATTCCTTTTTTCTGTAAAACTTGTGTATGAGTGGTTTGGCCTCAGCTGTTTATTTTCCCTTAATTTTTGGATTAATTGAGGGCGTTTTGTGCATTTTATCAACTTTTCGTTAAATTTAGAGCCTGTTCTCATGCCATGCCCCTCCCTAACCAGAACTTCAGTGCAAGTTTATGCATAGAGAGCAGGTTAAGGTCCTATCCTTGGCATCTGGTTTTCTGAGGTCTTAATTTTTGGATGCTTTAGAAGTTTGTTTGTTTTGGGTTTCATTGACTTTTGTAAGCTTGCCAAGTCTTTTTTTTGGTTGTTTGTTTCCGTTATATTGGTTAGTAAGATTTACCCTACATTGCTACAAGAAATTATATATATTAAATTTATTTATTCACCCTTAAATGAGTTTGTTATTTCTATTTTTTCCAAGTGTACCACTATTTTTGGTCGATATGATATCCAAAAATACGTAAGGATGTCAGATATATAGTAAAATAAACCTAGGGAAAATAAAAGCATGTTATAGGATCATATAAATATATAAGAAGTAAATGTTTCAGTGAGCAAAGAGTTAGAATAAAGAATAATAACTTTATAATTTTTAAAAATTATCATGAGAATAGTTGATGTATATTTTTGTAATGGTCAGCAATTTAAGGAAGAGATTATTTTTTGATCACATAAAATTATTCTTAGGAGGGACCTTAGGAAAATAGAGGCCCAAATTGAAAAACGATAACTCTCGTAGTTTGGAGTAGTCAGTTCAGTGGTGGTAATTATAGTTATCTCTGCAATAACACAACATCTATCACCACCTTCGACTTACATAATATAGAGCTATAATACACATTAACCTATGCTTATTCAAAGCCACGACACTGAGAGAAAGAAGGAGATGGGCCACCAGATCATAAGTCGCCATCTGGAAACTGAATGTGGAGTACCATGGTTACATATGTTGAGTAGATGCACATGATGTGGGGTGCTGGAATCCGAGTACCGAGGGTAGGCTGTTGGACAATAGCGAGGGCACAACATTTGTGGCACGTGAGGCTCAGGGTTCTATAGAATCATTAGGACTATAGGTTTATTGCATACCTTGCACATGACCCATATTACTATAGTCACATTCACTTATATTCAAGCTTACAAACTAAGAGGATTGGTATGCGTTTTAACATACATGAAACATGCCCACATATGATCTACAGAAATAAAGGGAAATAATTAACGTATCTTAATCTTAAAGAATAGATATATTCAATGTCATTTCAAATTAACTTTTTAATGTGAGGTAATCCTAGATATAGTAATGATGGAAATTTGACCATGCATATATATGACAGTTAAAACATGTGTTTCAAATACGTTAGCACTACAGCTGAATGGTTATACCTCATTCTTTACTTCAATGTTTGCCTTGTTTGTAAGCAAAGTCATAGCTATTTCGCTGTCCCCGTTATAAACAGAGTAATGAAGAGCAGTGTTGCAATGGATGTCAGCAAGATTTGGGTCAGCACCGGATCTCAGTAGTAAGTCGGTAGTAAATCAGCGCATGGCTTCTCTCCTAATTGCACAGCCTATGGGTATAGCACCAACAGATCGTTAACTCAAGGAATTCAAGATCCACACTCCACAGGTCTCAACATTTAGTTACATTGAAATAAAATACCTCATTTAAATTGTAAGCATCTGTATCAAACACATCATTTGAAACTGAGGACTGTAGTATACCTTAATCAGGGGTGTGGCTCCTTGATCGTCCCTTGGATCGACTGCACAATGGGTCTGCAGTATGAGACTCAACACTTCTTTCTGCCCATGGGCAGCGGCAAAATGCAGAGCTGTCCTATGGATGTGAAAGGGGGTTTTAACTTCAAAGCACTTTCTCAAAATCTCCAGCTACAGGAATAGGAAGCATTGATCTTGGATTGTTTCAATGTTCAGACAGCTTTGGCGCAACACTCTTCCTGAGTATGCAGGTCTCAGGTGCTAAGAAGCCACATGCAAGAAACGCCACTACATCTGTCTCACGCATGTTTGTGTCCTTGTGGGTGGGATAAGTGGTGTGGTATTTCACCATGCAAGGTCCCAGCACCAAGGCTCCATGCGAGTTCAGTATCTACCATTCCTAGAGAATGATGGCAGAATGCTGTTGCCAAGCAACACTGGTAAACACAGCCAGCCTTGCTAGTGGCCAGACACGTGCATAAGGTGTGCTTGCGCACATCTAATGTAGGCATGGGATAGGCTGCCAGTAACAGCACTCAACGAGCATGCAAAGAGCACCAACTTTCCAAAAAAATAGCACCGGAGCCCACTGCTTACTCAGAACGAGCCTCCGCCCCTTAGGCTCTAAGAGACAGTTAACTGTGTGGGGCAGGAGAGGTATTCCTTTAGTGGTGTAGCTACTAGTCAACTGTCTGTGCTTCAAATGTACAGTTTTCTTAAATCCCTGTGAACCATGCACAGTTCTGTATGAGGAGCATCATAAAGGGATTCACACTAATTCTGGTTAACTTACTTNAAAAAAAAAAAAAAAAAAAAAAAAAAGAATCAAATCCAGACTATTTTGTACTCATTTCGCTGTCTGGTGCCTGTGTTGAGGGTGCTCCTGTCATCCAAGGTGCCCAAGAACTCACCTCGTCCTTTTAGCATGTTACAGACTTTGGCTGTGTGTGTGCTGAATTTGTGTGTTGTGATATTTTAGAGGTTTCAAGGCAATTTTTAACAATGGAGTCTGTTTTTTTCTATAAGTCCCTTAAAAATGGGGTTGAATTTTAGAAGTTAGAAGATGTTTTCTCATAACCTTTTCTTATGAAAAGGTTATGTCTTAAACACATTCTGATTGAGATGCTGATATGCCCAATTAGGATAATTATATTTATAGTTTACTGAGTTATGCAAGTTTGTGAACAAAACTGTTTTTCTCTTTAACAATGAAATTGTCTTAGTGGATTTATTCGTTGTAAGAAATAGTAAATATTGATCAGTGTGAGGAGTTTAATTGATAAATTGGCTATTTTTTTATTTCTGAATTATATTTTGCTTAAAAAAACATGAAGTACTACTCAAAATGTAGCCCAAATAAAAATAAACAAAAATAGCAGAAAAACCAGGCATGGTGGCAAAGACCTTTAATATTAATACCCAGGAGACCAAAAGAGGAGTATCATGAGACCTGGAAGCAGCCTGGGGTAAAGGTCAAATCCTGTCTCCCAAACCTGAAGTCAACCTCAAAAAAAAGTGTCTTAGGTTCATGAGATTTCTATTATAAATGAGAATGAAATTTCTTTTTGAGTTCTCTAAACATTACCAGTCTTTTATAAGCAGGCAAAGTCCTCTGCGGCTTGTATTTCCTTAGTGAGTGCCCATTTCCATTTCCTAAGTGACAAATTTGGAGTAAGAGATGTTTGTTGTTGAGACTTTGGGGGGATATCTGGAGAAATCTGACAGAGACGAGAAAACTTTGATCACTTGTCAATGACCATACAGAAAATGTTGCTACTGTGGTCTGGTTTCAGGTTGTTGGAACATAGACATAGACCCTAACCTTCTTGAAGTTTCTGCTTTCAATTGGAGCAATCAGGGGCCCCCAACATGCTGATACATATTTTTTAAATTTATTTTATTTGTTTTTTGTATGTGTATGAATGTACTGTCTGCACGTAGGTCTGTGCACCCATGTCGTGCAATGCCACGGAGGTCAGAAGAGGGTCTAGGATTTCCCTGGAACTGGAGTTCTCCTGGAATTGGAGTTACAGATGGTACTTAGCTGCCATGTGGGTGCTGGGGATCGAACCCGGGTCCTCTGCAAGAGCAGTCGGTGCTCTTAACTGCTAGGCTATCTCTCCAGCCTGCTGATACATATTTTGAAGTAGATATTTCAGTGAAAGGAAATATTGAGGTGAATTATTTGAATGGGGAGGTCCATGTGTGTCCTTTAGGTGGGGAACATTTCAAAGAAAAGTCCATGTGACAGTGTAATGGGTTGAGGAAGAAGAAACAGCAGTTCATTTACTGTCTGCCTTGTGTGTCAGGGGTTTTCTTGGATTTTTCAGCTCATAACTGATTTTCTTGCTTTTTCAGAATGAAATGACACCACTTTTACTTGCTCTTAAGCAAAACAGATTGGAAATAGTAAAAGTTTTACTTGAAGATGGAGCAGTTGTACACACACATGATTTTCTAGGAAGGTACGGTCCTTTCACTTTACCAAAGTTAGTGGTGTTCTGTACTGTTAACAATGTGCAGTTAGATGAACACTTATTCTCAGTGAGATGTAGATAAAATAGCTACCTGAGCCATCAGTGTGGTACCAAAATGTTTATTCAGCACGAACAACAAAAGGAACAGAGTATAGTATGATTTACATTTCCTGTAATATAAAGTCATGTTTATCATTTGCAATCCAGGTTCCCCAGCTGGGTTTATTAAGCTAATTTGGGTTTGATATCCATTTTATTTGTTTGAAAGCATTCATTTTAAATTCTGAATCACAGCATATTTCTTAACCTCTGTGATATTTGTCACCCATGATTGTTGTATCATGTTCCCCTAAAATGCTGTGTTTAGGCCGGGTGTAGTGGCACACGCCTTTAATACTAGCACTTGGGAGGCAGAGGCAGGTGGATCTTTGTGAGTTCAAGGCCAGCCTGGTCTACAGAGTAAATTCCAGGACATCTGGGGCTAGAGAGAGACCCTGGCTTGAAAAGACCAAAAAAAAAAAATGCTGTGTTTAGCTTAAATTGCATAAGCAAGTGTAATCTGCTGGATGACTCCGTGTTAAATTTCGTTCTTAGCAAAATATTGTTAGGTTATCCCCGAATGATTGTTAACATTTGTTACCATATGGGGTTGTTTTAGCCTCCCATTTTCCCCCTAATTTATTTTGATGTTTTATTTTTATTTCCCATGTTCAAATGAATTAAATTTTACTTTGAATAAATTTTATGAGGAAAAACACTTAATTGGAGGATATGCAAACTTTAACATTCACACAGGCTCAGGTGGGCTTAATTGTTGATGCTTTGTGACTGTATGGTTTCAAGAATTTTTTGTCATCAAATATGATAGCTGATGTGACAGGCAGGGTTGTGTCCTATAAGGGTAACAACAAGTCATCTACTATGGTTATCTATTACAAATTTCATCACTTTCATATTGTTTTTTCATAATCATGCTATTGTTTTCATCATCCGAATAACTTTTCCTCCTTTGAACTTTAGCTATGAAGTATAATATACTCCATCAGATGGGGAAGAAATTAATAAGTCTTCATTAAATGCTCATCTCTGATAATGCATGCACAAAAGGACATGGAATTAGGAATTCTATGTACAACCCTAGTGGGACAAACAGACTTCCTGTTTGTATCTGTTAGTAAATGGTCAATTCTGTATAGATGGGCAATCGAAAATATATTATGTTTCACAAACTTGTTAAAGTACCTAACAGTAAAGTTACATCTCTGTTGTTTTAGGACCACACTTATGTATGCTGTAAGGTGTGGGTCAGACACTGCCATCGGAGAGCTTCTTAAAAGGGGTATTGATGCCAATGAAGAAGATCTCTTTGGATGGTCTGCTAAGTGTTATGCCATTGCAAGTAACAGTAAGATGTGAGTATTGACATGAAGCTGTTAACAGTAAACTGAAGGTCAAAATAAAAATAAAATGGCTTGTACATTTAGTTCAGGTAGCTTTGGAATGTCAGTGAGATAGTCAACTCCAATATCCAGAAGCGAATTAAAGTGAAAGACTAGGCAGTTGCAATGGATGCAGTATTTCCTCAGGAATTTGTGGGGAGAATAAAGGGGAGGCTAGCAACTGCACCCAGGGATTCACATGCGTTAGGCAAGTATCGAATTCCCGATCTGTATTTTCATCTCTTAGCTCAGGGATTTTTTTTTTTTAAGTTTGTAGGTGAATAAATGTTGTAACACCCAAGTCCTAAGTGTGTAAATACATGCATGGAAAGAAACTTGGGGCTGGGCTGAGAAGAGCTTGTGAGCAACGTTATCTGCATCAGAGCTCTCCTAGTCCTGGAAATCCATAGGCAACCAGTATCCAGTCCTCATGTACTTTCCAGGGCCACATGATCTTTTAAGTTGTGCCTATTTACGGGTTCCTCCGCTGCCTTTTCCCATACAGTGAGCTCCTGCCACTGCCTCCTGGGGAGATTGATGGTCCTTGGGATATTTAGAGTTCCTGGACACTCTAGAGAGACCAAAAGACCACTGAGGCCTGGGAGACATGGGGAACTTGTTGGTACTTGGAAACCCGAGTGAACTGAGGGATAGAGCAGGAGGGCACTTGAGGTTTGGGCTCACTGGGGTCCCTGGGGACCTGAGAACATTCCATTTTGTCCTTTGGAGCATGGCATAGTTGTCATTAAATTTATTTGATTTAGTACATAAAACCCAAAACTTGTACGTAATTACAGAATAATAATGTTTTGATACATGGACTTTGAGAAGTTAAAAAATTCATTTTGAACATATTCGCCCCTGTCTCCCAACTCTCTCAAACCCACCCTCATTTCCTTATTCAATCAAATATGTGTCCTCAGTTTTTTAATCTGAGTCCAGTTTGTGCTGCCCATATCTTGATTGTGAGGCCATGGCCTGGAGCTCATTGAGCTGCCAGGGACCACACCCTTGACGTAAACCGACTTCCTCCCAGCATCCATCAACTGCCAACAACTCAGCTAGGGGATGACGTCATGCCCACTGACACCCTCAGCCAGGCCTGATGCGCATGTCTTGTGCTTCTGCACCCAGAGCTCATATGACAGCAGCTCTGTCCAGAACACGCCATTCCATTGCACTCATCCTCCTCCTCTGGCTCCTACAACCTTTCTGGCTCCCTGAACATGTAAGGCTGAGCATTCCACAGCTCTTATTCTCTGCATGTTTACCAGCTGTGGGACTCTGTGCTAATCGTCATCTACTGCCAAATGAAGCTTCTCTGATGAGGTGTGAGAGCTGCACTCATTTGTGCATATAAGGACCAGTCATTAGGAGTTGGTTTAATACTGTGTTCATCTAGTAGGATAATAGTAGTAGCTTCTCTACTAGGGCCTATGACCTGTCTAGACACAGGATCTTTGCCCCAATGGTGCCAGGTATTAATTCTGTCTGTGATACGGGTCTTTTTTTAAAAAATAAAAATTTTTATTGGTGTTTTGTGTGTTTCATATATCATTTCTCAGTCCAATTTAGACACACTCCCTTTTCCATGCCCCTGACCCCACCCCAGTTTATGCATTCTGCCATACATGTATTGCATCTTTTTCTCAGCCTTTTTTTTCACATAAATTTATTTTTATTTTTTTT
>VZQC01012024.1:1253704-1266430 GCA_009823505.1 Rhizomys pruinosus | reverse complement strand
AGGGGGGCACTTGAGGTTTGGGCTCGCTGGGGTCCCCGGGGACCTGAGAACATTTCATTTTGTCCTTTGGAGCATGGCATAGTTGTCACTAAATTTATTTGATTTAGTACATAAAACCCAAAACTTGTACATAATTACAGAATAATAATGTTTTGATACATGGAATTTGAGAAGTTAAAAAACTCATTTTGAACATATTCGCCCCTGTCTCCCAACTCTCTCAAACCCACCCTCATTTCCTTATCCACTCAAATATGTGTCCTCAATTTTTTAATCTGAGTCCAGTTTGTGCTGCCCATATCTTGATTGTGAAGCAGTGGCCTGGAGCACGTGGAGCTGTCAGGGACTGCGCCCTTGACGTAAACCGACTTCCTCCCAGCATCCATCAACTGCCAACAGCTCAGCTAGGGGAGTGACGTCATGCCCACCGACCCCTCAGCTGGGCCTGATGTGCTCTCTTGTGCTTCTGCACCCAAAGCTCATATGACAGCAGTTCTGTCCAGAACACCCCATTCCGTTGCACTCATCCTCCTCCTCTGGCTTCTACAATCTTTCTGGCTCCCTGAACCATGTAAGGCTGAGCATTCCACAGCTCTTATTCTCTGCATGTTCACCAGCTGTGGGACTCTGTGCTAATCATCATCTACTGCCAAATGAAGCTTCTCTGATGAGGTTTGAGAGCTGCACTCATCTGTGCATATAAGGACCAGTCATTAGGAGTTGGTTTAATACTGTGTTCATCTAGTAGGATAATAGTAGTAGCTTCTCTACTAGGGCCTATGACCTGTCTAGACACAGGATCTTTGCCCCAGTGATGCCAGGTATTAATTCTGTCTGTGATATGGGTCTTAAATCCATCATGGAAGGGGTTGTTTACTCCTATGACATTCATGCTGCTATTGCACCAGTGAGTACATCTTGCCAGGACAGCCCTTATGTAGTTCCCAGCGTGAGTGCACAGTTGAGTAAAATGGATGATGACCTTCCTCTTTCAGTAGCCTTCCCACATTATGAAAGCTAGCCAGTAAGGATAAATATGCCAAGTCAATACAGCATGATAGCTCCATGTTCTGTGACTCAAAGTCTGTGGTATCAGTTTGGTCCTTTCATCAACTTCTGAACTTTAACAGAGCAATGGAAATAGCCAGTAATGTTTGTAGGTATTTGAGACCTCTCTGGAACAGTGATAAAAATAGAAAACCCCATTTCTGGCATATGCATACACACACACACACACACACACACACACACATATATATATATATATATATATATATTGTTCTTAAGCTTTCCAATACAGGAATATTTTTAAAAATATTTTATTTATTTATTTAAGTGTATGAATGCATTGCCTGCATGTAGGTTTGTGCACCCGTGTCGTACAATGCCACAGAGGTCAGAAGAGGGTGTCAGATTCCCCTGGAACTGGAGTTCTCCTGGAATTGGAGTTACAGTCGGTTCTCAGCCGCCATGTAGGTGCTGGGGATCAAACCCGGGTCCTCTGTAAGAGCAGTCAGTGCTCTTAACCACTAGGCCATCTCTCCAGCCCCCAATACAGGAATATTATATGTGTATATATATGTATACATATATTATATATACATATATAATATTCCTGTATTGGAAAGCTTGGGAAATCAGTAAGCTCTTGCATTTTGGCATCAGCTCCAATCTGCTGCTTTGCTAGCTCAGGAATGTTAAGATCTTTATCTCTTAAGCATTTAAAATTTTTATTCCACACATAAATCACACACTTGCACTACATATCATTTCACATCTTTGTTTTTCTAATGAGCTCTTTTCAATCTTGAAATGTCCAAGGAATAAAAAGAACCCTTGTGAGCTGGGCGTGGTGGCACACCCCTTTAATCCTAGCACTTGGGAGGCAGAGGCAGGTGGATCTTTGTGAGTTCAAGGCCAGCCTGGTCTACAGAGTGAGTTCCAGGACAGCTGAGGCTACAGGGAAGACCAGGGATTGTAAAAGGAAAAAAAAAAAAAAAAAAAAAAGAACCCTTGTATTCCTTTGGCCTGGGAGCTATCTCTTCCACTCTTGAATTGCAGAGAATCTAAGAAGGTCTGAGTTCCTAGTGAGAGGGAAGGTTAAAAACAGTAATTCTAATGGTTCTCTCCTTTCTTTTGCTGTCATTTCAGTGCTGCACTTCACACTGACCCTGTTCTACTGTAATGAGCATCTCCACTGTCAGGTTGTGAGATCCAGAAGCCCATTGGAATGCAGAGACACCTAAGAAACTTTTATTTAAACATTACTTGGTAGAATGTTAAACATGAGAGTCGTTATAGGCATATTTGATGAAGTATTATTCTAGCACTGTGTACCAGTCTTTTCAGTTCAGAAATGTATCATTGTTACAAATGAATTACGAATTTACACAACTGGCATGAAAACATTGTATTTCTTACTACTGGACAAAATGAGGAGCATAATGCCTGCTTGTAGTGTAATGACTGATCATAGTGTAATGCCTGCTTGTTTAATGAACAATCATAGTATAATGCCTGCTTATAGTGTATTGACTGTAGTATAATGCCTGCTTGTAGTGTAATGACTAATCTTAGTATAATGAATGATTGTAGTGGTTAGTTCTGATATCTTCTCAGGGCCCTGGTCTGTTCTGATCGTCAACCACATTTCACTCGATCAGTCAAAATATTCTCGCTGAGGTGTGCACACTTCTCTACTTTAGTGCCATTTACTAGGCACATTACCACACTTCTGAAATATTAACTGCAGGTTTTAAGTATGTGTTCTTTTCATGAGTATATTTCTGTCATGTTATTATGCTGATCAGAAAAACACAACAAAACTTAAGCAATAATTTTGAAAGTGGAGCATGGTAATCATCCCTCCTATTTTTCATGTGTGCGGAGCCTGGGTTGCCATATTGCCACAGTCTTGACTCTCTTCCCTATTCGTTTCAGCATGGGTTGAGAAACAGCATCCCCTGGAGGTATGGATTATACATTCTCTTGAATTACTGAGGTCATATTGTAGCATATGTATGTTAAGTAAATATGTTGCTTCAAACCTAAATCCACAGCAAAAAACCTTCCTCAGATGAAATAGAAATAACAATGGTACAACCATTCACATCAGGTAAAATTTGAAATTCATAATAATCTGAAAACAAAAAATTTAGAGCTGCTTATAGTGTTAGCATTCCTACTTCTATTTTCCCAATATTGATGGGAAATACCCTGTAACTAATCCATTTTTCATTGTTGGCCTCAGTGTGTCAACAAAAGACATCTCAATGTTTAAGTAAAAGTTTTTCAAATGCACAGATTGGTTTATCTCATAGAAGGCACACAATAATTATGTAAGAAAACAGACTATATACCAGATAACTGAAAAGATTGTCTACTTCATCCAGAGAGTGTATGGATAGACACATAAAGAAGTTGCTCACACTTCAAGTGGTAAAGAGTTGAAGTACCAGCAGAATGCTATGGCAGCTCTAAATACCACCCGTGTACCTAGGGAGAAAGCAACAATTGAGGAAGCTTTTGATGTTTGAAGGAATCTGAAAGGATAGTGTATCAGATTAAGAAGTGAAAGCATTTCAGATGGCAATGAGTAAGGTTACTTGAAATTCCATGGGAAGATAAAAATGTATTTTGTTATCACCAATTTTAGGGAGTTTCTACTTATTGCAAAAAAAGAGTATTATCCTATGTCACTTTTAAATTTTATGTTAATGGAATATATAGATTGTCATGCAGAGATTGTCATAGAAGTGTCAACAGATGAAGATGAAGAAAAGGCTGAGAGCATAGAAAATGTGCCAAAAAGGGTAAGGAGACTTTACATTTCAATTTCCCATTTTCTATTTCATTTGTTCTGTAACATAATACCAGCCACAGCAATTATGTTCAAACTGTCCTGCAGAATCCATAGATAATTTGATAGTTGTTCTCTAAGAATGTTTTATCTAACAACAAAACAGAATATTCTTAGGACCTATGAGTGTTAAGTTTTTTTCTTGGATTTGTGCCAATTTTCTGATTATTGATGTGCATAAATTTACATAATCTAGAGCTAAAGAGTACAGACAAATTTGTGCCTTATGACTAAAAAATATCTAATATGAATGATACCACACTGATCCCACGTGCATTAGATATATGTCAAAGAGTGATCATTCACAGTGATTCAACATTTGAGACTTATAGTACCTGTCAGCATGCCTAGGTTAAAGTTTTCATTCTTCCTCGTAATCTCTAGTTGACTTTAGGGTATTTCAGCCAGAGAATAGGTTGAGTCCATTAGGCCTAGTCCATATTGAGAACATGGTGCATTTCAGAATTGAGTTTTTGTTATTATGATAAAAATCACCTGTTCATCCATGCCATCAAGGCTATAACAGGCTGAATGTTTATATATAACAATTAAGGATCATGAAGATGATTTGAAATTTGGAAGATGTTGACAAGACTCCATATAGAATTGCTATTAAAGGATAATCATTCCCAATAACTCAAAATGTGTGGCTTTTTATGACGTGTCAGTACACCTAGGTTAAAGTGTTCACACTTCCTTGTCATCCCTAGTTGATGTAAGTGTATCAGAGCCAGAGAATAGGCTGATTCCATTAGGCCTAGTCCATATTGAGAACATGGTGCATTTCAGAATTGAGTTTTTGTTATTATGATAAGAAGCAGATGCTCTGCCTTGTGTTCATTTCATTGAATGGAAAAAGCAAATAGTATAAAATGCTGTGCACTGTGTGAGTGGACAGTAGTGTATATCAGAACAGGACTTCATGTAGTGAGGTTACTGGTACATCACACTGCCCGTCTATAAAATTTAACATGAAATGTATGTATTCATCCATGTGTTTGGTGAGTCAATTAACACAGAGATTTGAATCCATTTACATGCTTGCAGGCCCAATCCACATAAGTAAAATACTAAAAAAAAATACCTTAAGCTAATTTTTGCATATGGGAATCCTGCAACATAAGCATGTCCTGTATTTAAATAAAATACATTCCCAGCAGCCACACAATAATGCAGGCATGATGGCATCCCCTTATGACCCCAAGTGCTGGGGAGTAGGAGGAGATACGCTGTCTCCCTGGAGCCTGTCAATGAGTCAGTGTAGCCTTTATGGAGAGATCTTTGTTTGATTAGATACCCTGCTTCAAAAGTCAGAAGTAGGAAAAGATACTTGAATTTGATCACTGTCCTCCCCGCACAATTACAGGTGAGCCCAAAAGGACCAACTCCTGTGCACATACACAAAACATACATAAACACACTGGTCAAAAGTCTTCACTTTTTAATAATCATCATCTCATGGATTGTATACTATTTGAATAATAATCCAATTGAGTGCAGGCAGTAATATTTTTCAGGTATGTCTACTCTCTCATAATTCTCATTTGATTCTCATCAAATCACATGATTCAGTAAGTTGTATAATTTGAATTTTTCCTCTACACTTGAATGACTTTGAACCTTGGGCACCATCTTGTATTTCATAGTCTTGGAGAACATTATAATAATTATCAATGCTGACATGTGCTCTTCTTAGGATTATTATGTGCTTTGTAGATGGCCAAGTCCTTAAATTCAGACCAAGAGAAATATGTCCAGCCACAAGAGAAAAATGGTAAGCTACTTGAGTTCTGATAACCATTACACTATTTTATTGGAACTGAAATATTTTCATGGGTCATTTACTTTGAAAATTTTCCTTACAGAACCAGAAAATGGTTTGTCTTTATCTGACCTGGATTCTTATCACAAAAAGCAAGCTGGGGCATCATCTCTTAAACTTTCAGTGCTCCACAGGAAGTTTTCCAGTTCTCCTTATACAAAGGTATCTTCAAAAGAGGTTTTCCATGTTATTTCCACAGTGGCAGGTCATGCTAGCACAGGTATATTACCAGCACTTAGATCAAGGACCATTTACATAGTGAGCTCCTTGCCCCCTGTGCTACAGGATTATCTTGTCTCCAAAAAGAAAAAAAATAATATAATAATAATTTTTTTTAAATAAAATAAACAGAAACAAAAGCAACACAAGACAAAATATATAGAAATGTTTCTTTGGTTCTCAGGGATTTCTAGCTGATGGTTCTGGGAGGGGGAAACTCTTGGTGGGCTCAGAGGATGCATCCGCACTGAAGGCATTGGGAAAGAAATCATACTATATGGGCCATACTATAAAATTAGAGTGTTCATTGGCTTTGGTGGGGAGCATGGGCATGCCTGTAGAGAGGGGGCAGTTCAAATGACATGGATTCCAATCCATGCTTCCTTTATTTGCCTGAATTGGAGCTTTTGAAACGAGATATTCAGATTTTAGAATTGAGAAGTATGTTTTCTTCTCATTACCAGTCTTAATTTTAATAGAACATCCCTGAGCCTGTGCTGGGGAAGAAGGAGAAGGTTCATTTCAAAGGAACTGTGGTTGAGAGAACCGGCACCATGGCTAGTTCCATCATGAAAGGTGAAGTTCTATAGTTTAAGAGGAGCTCTTTAAAGTGATATAAACATTAATCAGAGGAATGGTATATAACAGTATGCAGACAGGAAAATGGTTATGATGTCTCACCCACTTCCTGTAGAGGTTGAAGCAGTGTGCTACTGAAGGAACTAAGTTGAAATGTAGATGACAGCATTTGTAAACACTGACAAGTATGAAGAAACAGCACTGTAGAGAGAGGGCGTGTGGTAGTGAATGCGGAGAATGTCACAGAGTACTGGCACTAGGACAAACCAGCCTAAGTGTATGTGGAGGAATGTGCAGAAATAGTGGAGTATTGGAGAAGATGAATGACAGGGTCCTAGCCTTTTCAGAAAGATAAAAGCCATTCTAGCTGCTGTCAAGACAGCACTATTGCAGTGGCCTTAGACACTACAGTTCCCATTTGCAGACCTATGTTTGGTTATCCTAAGGAAAATGAAAATACAGGATGTAAAGCACACATGAATTGACATGAATATCCTACACTTTTAATATTCACAATGGTATTACCTAAAATGCCATCAGAGAAACTTAGAAAAGGAAAGCACAGATTGATTGGTAATGTGGTAGAGTACAATATGGTAAGATCAAAGATCAAATTTTCAATACCAGATATCTTCTGTTTTAATGGGGTGGGCATGAGAGGGACAGAAGCCTAGATTTAAAAAGTAAAATGAAATAAGAGAATTAGAGGAGATAATGCTTACCAATCATAGATTCGCATATTTATTGAGTCACTATAGTGGAACTGACTTTGGGATGCAGTAACTCTCAAAATCTAGCTTTGTCCTTGGCTGCTAAAGAGACATAAGGACAAACAGACCTGCTTTGAGTAATAACCAAGAAAAGCCCATGCAAACATCCATTGGACACAGCAGAATCCAAGAAAGGATACAAATTGATTTGAGTTCTAGGCATGTTTCTGAACAATGGGAAAGGTCTAGAGAAGTGAATAATAATAATAATAATGACAATAATAAACAAAACTTAGTTTTCCATTGGGGTCATCATTAAAAAAGAGATATCCTCAGCCAAGCATGGTGGCTCACGCCTCTAATTCTAGCACTTGGGAGGCAGAGGCAGGCAGATCTCTGTGAGTTCAAGGCCAGCCAGGTCTACAGAGTGAGTTCCAGAACAGGCAGCACTAAAGGGAGACCCTGCCTCAAAAGACCAAAAAAAAAAAAAAATTGCTAGTATTTCTATGAAAATTCATTTTATCTACTTTCATGGTTTCACATGAACATGCCATTGTTTGTGTAGATTTCTTTTTTTGTCTTTTCAAGGCAGGGTCTCCTTTAGTTTCAGCTGGCCTGGAGGTCACTATGTAGACCAGGCTGGCCTTGAACTCAGGGATCTGCTTGCCTCTGCCTCCCAAGAGCTCAGACTAAAGGCATGCCCACCATGTCCAGCTCTGCAGATTTCTTAGTGTGCCTAACTAGGTACTAGAGATGTTTGGAAGCTGACCGAGTAGGGTTCCTTAGTAGCCATCCACCTTTGTGGTGGGATAGGTTCTGTCACTGTGAAATGAGATCCCTGAACAGGCTAATCTGGCTGACCTGTGAGAACCATGGAATTTGCTGTCTCCTGTCCCTTCAATGATGGTTTCAAATGCCAGGAAGAGTGCTAAAAGAGATACAGAATGAAAGCTATGTGTGAATGAAAGCAATGTGTGAATGAAGACTTTGTCTTTCCTCTATTCATCTAGCTATCTAGCTGTCTATTTTTTTAACATTATTTTTTTTAATTTTATTTATTTCTGTATGTGTATGAATGTACTGTCTGCATGCAGGTGTCGTGCAATGCTGCGGAGGTCAGAAGAGGTTGTCGGATTCCCCTGGAACTGGAGTTCTCCTGGAATTGGAGTTTCAGACAGGTCTCGGCTGCCATGTGGGTGCTGGGGATCGAACCCGGGTCCTCTGTAAGAGCGGTCGGCACTCTTAACCGCTAGGCCATCTCTCCAGCCCCTAGCTGTCTATTTTTATATGTACCATCTATCATATATTTATCTATCATCTATCTTCTATATATTTGTGTGTATATATGTGTCTGTGTGTATATGTGTGTGTGTTCATAAAAGGAGAAATCACAGTAGTTCTAGAATTATTGATGTTCAAATATATCAATACTTTTTCTCTTTTATGTTTTTCTCCCTCCCCTGGGTGAGAGGTCAAGGACAACTGTGAAGGTCATTTAACTCTCCAGGGATTGAACTCGAATTGTCAGCCTTCTTGACCATAATTTTGACTTGCTTAGCCACCTTGCTAACTACTAATACTCTGCAGTGAAGCTGAGAAGAGTTTAAACTGAAATATCACAATAAAATGGAATTAAAATTTTTTTTGTCTTTTTTTTTTGTTTTTTTTTTTTGGTTTTTTTTTGAGACAGGGTCTCCTTGTAGCCCCAGCTGTCCTGGAACTCGTTGTAACCAGGCTGACCAGGCTGGCCTTGAACTCACAAAGATCCGCCTGCCTCTGCCTCCCAAGTGCTGGATTAAAGGTGTGCGCCACCACGCCCAGCCGCTAAAATTTTTGTCTTAACTATGCTCCTTTGTATCGATTTGATGAGATTATGGATGAATCTTTTACATCATTGTATTCTTTTTTCTACCATTGGTACATATTATATAATGCATATGGTAAATTTCCATAATCATAAATCTCTCTAAAAGAATTACTTTTTCATCTAAAATTAAGCAAAACTGAAATATGGTAGAATACGAAGTCCAAAATTTAATTTTAAATAATTAGTACTTTTCTGTTAACTACATACAATTTTATTTTGTATTTCATTATATTTTGTTGTGTCAATATCAGAAAAGCAAGTGACATTCGCAGAGGAGAAAACTATACCGAAGAGCAGTAGATGCAGAGAGTCACTGGTACGTGAGTATTTAAATCGAGGGCCTTGCCGGGCATGGTGGCGCACGCCTTTAATCCTAGCACTTGGGAGGCAGAGACAGGCAGATCTTTGTGAGTTCAAGGCCAGTCTGGTCTACAAGGTGAGTTCCAGGACAGCTGGGGCTGCAGGGAGACCCTGTCGCGAAAAGACCAAAAAAAAAAAAAAAAAAAAAAGAAATTGAGCGCCTTATCAAAATGAGTTGTTTTTAATGATCAAAGTTGACATATGCTATTTTTATGGTTATTTTTCCCTAGAATATCAAGTCCTTAAATTCTGACCATGAGAAATATGTTCAGTCACCAAAGAAAAGTGGTAATCGATTTGATTTTTGATTGTGGTACAATATTTGTTTTGGAATTGAAATATTTTTCTAGAAAATTTATTTGAAAAATTTCCTTACAGAACCAGAGAACGATTGGTCTTTATCTAACTTTGATTTTGAGCATGAAAATGAAGGTGGAGCATCAGCTGTCTCTGTCAATTCTGGACTCCTCAGGAAGTTTTCTAAGTCTCCTAATACATAGGCATCCCGAAAGAAGTTCTTCNTTGTTTTATTTCCACACTGACACGGTGCATTGACACAGTTTACTACCAGCTTGATGTACATATGACATCAAGGATCATATGTATCTAGTTGAATTCCTTGCTGCCTGGGCAATAATGCAAATAATACAATATTATTATCTGCCTGGGCATGAATCACATTTTAAAATTAAAAAATAATACAAATTTTTAAAATTAAAAAAAAGAAAACCAAAATACAATCAAAAACCCACACACAAATATTCCTCAGGTTCCCAGGGATTTCTAAAGTGGTTCTTGCCAGAGAGGAAATTCAGGACTTACAGGGTTGGGGCTCAGTAGATGTGTCTACACTAAAGACTTTGCAAAACACGTATTATATTGTATGGGCCATGCCCTATAATATAATAGTGTTCATTAAGTTTGGTGGGGGACAATGGGCAGAGGTGCTGAGAGGGGGACGAATCTAAAACCATCAAATTATATTATATGAATATTACCGAAATTAAAACTTGCAAACAACTAAACGAAACAATGCAAAACAAAATGAATTTATATAATGTACACATTCTTCACAGTTCAAATGACATGGATTCCAATCCATGCTTCCCTTATTTGCCTGACTTGGAGCTTTTGAAATGAGATATTCAGATTTTAGAATTGGGAAGTATGAAAATTAAATTTTGACATTCCTGGCTAAAATTATTAATTGTAAATCTAACTGCTCCATAGTATATATTTTTTTTCCACATGAAGGATTGGAAAGCAATTTATCTTGCCCTCTGAAACTTTGAGGACATGTGTAGAATTCTTTGTAACAGATTGGGGACCACTGTTTATCACCCTTTTTAAGTAATATGTATTTCTCTCTTTGGAATCCTGAAAAGAATTAGAAGTTACTGAAAAGGAGGAATGGCTGATGCTTAGAAATTTCATAGAAAACTAGGGTCCCTGGTATTTCAGGTTCAGAAACATGTTTCATAATTTGCTTATTTTTATATGTATGCATTTGTGTTTTCTGTGTGGGTATGTGCATGGAACTGCAGGTGCCTAAGAAGGCCCGAGCATGGCATCAGATTCCCTGGAACAGAAGATAAGAGTGCTGGGAACCAAGTGGGCCCCTTACTAAGAGGAGCAAGTGCTCTTACCCACTGAGCCATCTCTACCCGCTTCAGAAACTGGATAATCTCAGAAAGGAATTGATGATTAATTCTGGATATTTCTTGAAAAGCATATAACTATCAAGAAGAGCAGAATTCTCCTGTCCTTCTTGCTTTTGTTTATAGGAACTAATATCATGGTATTCCTCCCTGGAATCCTAAACTGGAGCAATGGGAGCACTGCATCCACTAATTGCCTTCCTTAGGTTGCACCTGCTACACTCATGCCTCTCACATGGGCAACTATGTCAAAATAGGTTTCACACTGACTATCAAAGATAATGCGTTTTGGTCCAAGAGCAGGGTCAGCAAGCTTTCACATGAAGGACCAGGCTGGCTTTGGGGGAAATGAGGTCCCAGATGCAACAACTCAGTCCACTCTGAAAGGAAGCCACGAACATGATGACATCAGGCTGACTCTAGAAGTTCTCAGCACCCAGACAGTTGATGAGCATATTTGTACCCAGCATCAGTAAATATTTTCTGTCATTTCTTTCTTTAGTTGCAAAAAGATGAGGGTACTCAGACAGAGGCTGTTGAAAGTGATATGATGAAGAAACAATTACAAAAGTAAATTTTAAAGCTGCACACAAAATAGCTTGAGAGTTGAAAATGCAAATAAGAAGTTGGGGCCCCAGCCTGGCCATTAGCAGGCTCTTGGGGAGGCTCAGGGGAAGCCTTGTGGACTAGAGCCATACCTGCCTGAAGGTGCTCAATCTCTGATCTCAAAAGCTAAGCAGGGCCAGGCCTGGTTAGTACTTGCATGGGAGACCACCTGTGAATACCAGGTGCTGTCGGCTTTTTTGCACCCCAGGAGGGGACTCCTGAGCTTTTGTCTACCTGCCCAGCCTGCCCGCCAGCCAGCCCCTTCCTCCAAAGGCGCTCCCCCCACCAATCCCTGGCCTTGTGAGCAGACAAGGCATCTCGCCTCTTCTGCACTGGGTTCCTGCCTGGGTACCTTCGGTGCGCAGCTGAATTCCTCAGAGCGCCAGTGTCTCCTAGGCTGATAGTCTGCCCATGCACTCGGGTCCTGGACCCTGGGAGGCTCAGGGGATCCGACTTGGGAAACCACCAAAGCAGTGTCTTCCTGCATGCTGGCCAGCCTGCCTGCCTGCCTGCCCTGCATCCCTCACCACCACCACCACTACCACCACCACCACCACTCCTCATTCCTTCCTCTCCTCCCCACCAACCATCTACCAGCCCGGGGACTTGACTGCAATTCTGCTCACTTGCAGGCCCCACCAACAGCCCCAGCCTTCCCTCAGGACTGATAGCTGTGTGTTTGAGTGTGTGCGTGTGAGTGTGTTGTGTTTGTGTGCGGGGGTGGGTGTGGAGGTGGGGGGAGGGTTCTTGAGTGTGGCAGGGTTAGTGGGCCAGGTGGGGGTTGAGCTTGGGATTGCTAGGGGCCCAGCAGTCCACCCAGCCACAGCAGTGGACCAGCTAATCAGCAGGAACCCCTGGGGAGCCGGCCCGCCCTCACCCCCCTGGGTCTGGGTGAGACTAGGGATGGAGTGGATAACCAACAGAGATAGGGATGATTTCTTCCTGGGCCCAGTGGGAAAGTCCCAGGACCTGAGTCCCCTGGGTCTCTAGGCCCTCGGGTTACTCCGGCCCCACCGAAGCACACCATCTGAGGTGGAATGGCAGCC
>VZQC01012024.1:1229564-1250853 GCA_009823505.1 Rhizomys pruinosus | reverse complement strand
CACTTGCAGGCCCCACCAACAGCCCCAGCCTTCCCTCAGGACTGATAGCTGTGTGTTTGAGTGTGTGCGTGTGACTGATAGCTGTGTGTTTGAGTGTGTGCGTGTGAGTGTGTTGTGTTTGTGTGCGGGGGTGGGTGTGGAGGTGGGGGGAGGGTTCTTGAGTGTGGCAGGGTTAGTGGGCCAGGTGGGGGTTGAGCTTGGGATTGCTAGGGGCCCAGCAGTCCACCCAGCCACAGCAGTGGACCAGCTAATCAGCAGGAACCCCTGGGGAGCCGGCCCGCCCTCACCCCCCTGGGTCTGGGTGAGACTAGGGATGGAGTGGATAACCAACAGAGATAGGGATGATTTCTTCCTGGGCCCAGTGGGAAAGTCCCAGGACCTGAGTCCCCTGGGTCTCTAGGCCCTCGGGTTACTCCGGCCCCACCGAAGCACACCATCTGAGGTGGAATGGCAGCCATGAGGTTCTCCTCCTTCTCCAAGCAAAGAAAACAGTAGCTCTGGGAAGGACAGCTGGAAATGTCAGTTCCGTGCTTGCACAAGTCCTGTTGGCGGCCTGTCATGTTGGCGGCCAGACAAGAAGCCAGGGAGCTAGCCTGGTCTCTTTCAGGTGCAGCCAGGCCATGGTTCTGTGGGATGAGGGGTGGCGGCTGGATGCTGGGGGCACTGCCATCTCTCTGGGCCGGGTCTGGGTCTCTGTCGAGGGATGCGGGGCTGGTGGCGCGAGGTTGCCCCCCAGTGCTCACCCTCGACACGTCCATTGCTCCTCTGGCCCCCGGAATCTGCCATGTCCGCCCGCCCAGCTTAGCTCAGAGCCCAGGACAGAGGACAAAGGCAGGCCTGCACCTGCTTGCCTCACAGGCGCCAGTGGGCCCTTGGGTCCCAGACCCTAGTCGGTGGGCACGTGGAACCCTGCGCCCCCAGTGCCCAAGGCACGCCTGGCTGCAGAGCCAGGCGGGATGTCCTGCTCACACCACCGCTTCCTTCTTCCTCTTTGGCTTGGTCACTACAAGGCGTGACCTTGGACTTGACAGACCAGGCCAGTCGGCATCCATGCAAGCATGGACGGACCGACCAACTTCCCTTTCTAGCTGTCCTTCCCAGAGCTCCCCAGCCTGGGAACTGCTTTCTTTGCATGGAGAAGCAGGAGAACCTCATCTCATCATTGCCATCCCACCTGAGACGGTGTGCTTCCGTGCGGCGGGAGTAGCCCTAGAGCCTCGAGACCCAGGACTCCTCTGGGCCCAGGAAGAAATCATCCCTGTCTCTGTTGGTTATCCACTCCATCCCCAGCCCCGCCCCCACCCAAGGGGGTGAGGGCGGGCCGGTTTTCTCCTGGATAGCTCCCCGGGGGTTCCTGCTGACTAGCTGGTCCACTGTGGTGACTGGGTGGACTGCTGGGCTCATACCACTCCCTGGCTACACCCGCATCTCCTGCACTCACCCTGCCACACTCACGACCCCTCCCCCACCCCACCCCTGCGCACACACACACACACACACACACACGCACACACCTCCCCCGTGGACAAAGCACACAGCCATCAGTCCTGCGTGCAGGCTGGGTCTGTAGTTGGGGCAGGCAATGACCAACTTTGGGCTTTCCGATGGGGAGGGGAGGAGGATGGTGGTGCTGGACTGCCCGGAGGATGAGTGTGGAGGACGGGTTGGAGATGGACAGAAGGCCAAGGATCACNTAATATCTAGCACTTGGGAGGCAGAGGCAGCAGATCTCTGTGAGTTCGAAGCCACCATGGTCTACGACGTGAGTCAGAACAGGAGCAAAAGGGAGACCCTGCCTCAAAAGACCCAAAAAAAAAAAAAAAATTGCTATTTTTTTTTTTTTTTTTTTTTTTTTTTTTTTTTTTATTTTTGTCAAAAATCAGATAATTGCAGGAGTATAGATTTCTTTTTTGTCTTTTCGAAACAAGGTATCCGTTTAGTTCAGCTGGCCTGGGAGCGTCACCGTGTTGACCAGGCTGCCTGACTCAGGGGTATCTGCTTAGCCCTGCCTCCCAAGAGTCAGACTAATAGGCGATGCCACCATGTCCAGCTCTGCAAATTTCTTAGGTGCCTAACTACATAAAAGAGATGTTTGGAAGCTGACCGAGTAGGGTTCCTTAGTAGCCATCCACCTTTGTTGTGGGACAGGTTCTGTCACTGTGAAATGGGATCCCTGAACAGGCTAATCTGGCTGACCTGTGAGAACTATGGAATTTGCTGTCTCCTGTCCCTTCAATGATGGTTTCAAATGCCAGGAAGAGTGCTAAAAGAGATACAGAATGAAAGCTATGTGTGAATGAAAGCAATGTGTGAATGAATTGTTAGACTTTGTCTGTCCTCTATATCTCTAGCTATCTAGCTGTCTATTTTTTTAACATTATTTTTTTTTTATTTTATTTATTCTGTATGTGATGAATGTACTGTCTGAATGCAGGTGTCGTAATGCTGCGGATGGTCAGAAGAGGTTGTCGGATTCCCCGTGGAACTGGAGTTCTCTTGGAATGGAGTTACAGACAGTCGTTCGGCTGCCATGTGGGGTGCCGGGGATCAAACCCAAGTCCTCATCGTAAGAGCGGTAGGCACTCTTAATCGCTAGGCCTCTCTCCAGCCTCCACTGTCTTTTTATATGTACCATCTATCATATATTTATCTATCATCTATCTTCTATATATTGTGTGTATATATGTGTCTGAATTGTGTATTATGTGTGTTGTGTTCATAAAGGAGGAAATCACAGTAGTCTAGATTATTTATGTTCAAGCTATATCAATAACTTTTTCTCTTTATGTTTTTCTCCCTCCTCCCTCCTATCCTCCCTCCCTCCTTCCTTCCTTCCTCCTCCTTACCTTCCTTTCCTTCACTTCCTTCCTTCCTTCCTTCCTTCTTCCTTCCCTTCCAATGGGTGCATGAACAAATCTGGGTGAGAGGTCAAAGACAACTGTGAAGGTCATTTCTTAACTCTCCAGGGATTGAACTCGAATTGTCAGCCTTCTTGACCATAATTTTGACTTGCTTAGCCACCTTGCTAACTACTAATACTCTGCAGTGAAGCTGAGAAGAGTTTAAACTGAAATATCACACATAAATGGAATTAAAAAAAAAAAATTTTTGTCTTTTTTTTTTTTTTTAGGTTTTTTGAGACAGTCTCCTTGTAGCCCAAGCATGTTCCTGAACTCGCTCTGTAGACCAGGCTGGCCTGAACTCACAAAGATCCGCCTGCCTCTGCCTCCCAAGGCTAGGACTAAAGGTTGTGCGTCCACCACGCCCAGCCGCTAAAATTTTTGTCTTAACTATGCTCCTTTGTATCGATTTGATGAGATTATGAATGAATCTTTTACATCATTGTATTCCTTTTCCTACCATTGACACATATTATATAGTGCATATGGTAAATTTCCATAATCATAAATATCTCTAAAAGAATTACATTTTCACATAAATTAAGCAAAACTGAAATATGGTAGAATACGAAGTCCAAAATTTAATTTTAAATAATTAGTACTTTTCTGTTAACTACATACAATTTTATTATTTATTATATTTGTTGGCTCACATATCAGAAAACGCAGCAGTGACTTCGCAGAGGGAGAACATACCGAGAAGACAGTAGATGCACGAGAAGGATCACTGGTACGTGTGAAGTATTTAAATCCGAGGGCCTTTCCGGCTGTGGCGCACGCCTTTTAATCCTTAGCACTTGGGAGCAGAGACAGGCATGATCTTGTGAGTTCAAGGCAGTCTTGGTCTACAGGTTGAGTTCCAGGACAGCTGGGGCTGCAGGGAGGACCCTGTTCGCGAAAAGACCAAAAAAAATAAAAAAAAAAAAAAAAAAAAAAGAATGAGGCGCCTTATCAAAATGAGTTGTTTTTAATGATCAAAGTTGTGACATATCATTATTTTTATGTTTATTTTCCTAGAATATCAAAGCCTTAAATTCTGACCATGAGAAATATGTTCAGTCACCAAAGAAAAGTGGTAATCGATTTGATTTTTGATTGTGGTACAATATTTGTTTTTTAATTGAAATTATTTTCTAGAAATTTATTTTGAAACAATTTCCTTACAGAACCAGAGAACGATTGGTCTTTATCTAACTTTGATTTTGAGCATGAAAATGAAGGTGGAGCATCAGCTGTCTCAGTCAATTCTGGACTCCTCAGGAAGTTTTCTAAGTCTCCTAATACATAGGCATCCCGAAAGAAGTTCTTCATTGTTTTTCCCACAACTATACACGGCGCATGACACAGGTTTCTACAAGCTTGATGTACATTATACATTCAAGGATTCATATGTATCTAGTTGGAATTCCTTTGTGCCTGGGATAATGAAAAAATACAATATTATTTCTGCACTGCAATAATACAAATTTTAAAAAATAAAAATAATACAAATTTTTAAAATTAAAAAAAGAAATACAACAACACAACAAACACACACAACAATATCCTAGGTTCCCAGGGATTTTAGTATGGTTTGCAGAGGAGGAAATTCATAGTTGACTTACGGGTGGGCTCAGTAGATGTGTTTACACTAAAGACTTTGCAAAACACGTATTATATTGTATGGGCCATGCCCTATAATATAATAGTGTTCATTAAGTTTGGTGGGGGACAATGGGCAGAGGTGCTGAGAGGGGGACGAATCTAAAACCATCAAAATTAATAAATGAATATTACCGAAATAAAACTTGCAAACAACTAAACGAAACAATGCAAAACAAAATTGAATTTTATATACTGTACACATTTCTCCAGGTTCAAATGACATGATTCCCAATCACATGCTATCCTTATTTGCCTGTACTTGAGCTTTTGAAATTTGAGGAATTAGATTAGAATTGGGAAGTATGAAAATTAAATTTTGACATTCCTGGCTAAAATTATTAATTGTAAATCTAACTGCTCCATAGTATATATTTTTTTTCCACATGAAGGATTGGAAAGCAATTTATCTTGCCCTCTGAAACTTTGAGGACATGTGTAGAATTCTTTGTAACAGATTGGGGACCACTGTTTATCACCCTTTTTAAGTAATATGTATTTCTCTCTTTGGAATCCTGAAAAGAATTAGAAGTTACTGAAAAGGAGGAATGGCTGATGCTTAGAAATTTCATAGAAAACTAGGGTCCCTGGTATTTCAGGTTCAGAAACATGTTTCAAATAATTTGCTTATTATATGTATGCATTTGTGTTTCATGTGTGGTATGTGCATGGATGCAGGTGCCTAAGAAGGCCCGAGCATGGCATCAGATTCCCTGGAAACCAGAAGATAAGAGTGCTGGGAACCAAGTGGGCCCCTTACTAAGATGAGCAAGTGCTCTTACCCCACTGCCATCTCTACCCGCTTCAGAAACTGGATAATCTCAGAAAGGAATTGATGATTAATTCTGGATATTTCATTAAAAGCATATAACTATCAAGAAAAGCAGAATTCTCCTGTCCTTCTTGCTTTTGTTTATAGGAACTAATATCACAGTATTCCACCTTGGAATCCTAAACTGGAGCAATGGGAGCACTGCATCCACTAATTGCCTTCCTTAGGTTGCACCTGCTACACTCATGCCTCTCACATGGGCAACTATGTCAAAATAGGTTTCACACTGACTATCAAAAAGATAATGTGCTTTGTTCCAAGAGCAGGGTCAGCAAGCTTTTGCATGAAGGACTGGGCTGGCTTTGGGGGAAATGAGGTCCCAGATGCAACAACTCAGTCCACTCTGAAAGGAAGCCACGAACATGATGACATCAGGCTGACTCAGAAGTTCTCAGCACACAGACAGTTGATGAGCATATTTGTACCCAGCATCTAGTAAATATTTCTGTCATTTCTTTCTTAGTTGCCAAAAAGATGAGGGGTACACCAGGGACAGAGCTGAAGAAAGAGTGATAGACATGAAAAAACAATTACAAAAGTAAGTTTTTAAAGCTGCACTTTTACAAAAATAGCTTGGAGAGTTGAATAATTGCAAATAATACCAAATAATAATATGTGTTATGTTTAGAGTCTGAAAAGTGTGCCATATATTACTACATTGTCTATTCAGCAATTAGACAGTGGGTGGTAGACATGACTAGCATAAACTTGAGGCCCTGGGGTTCGGTCCCTACCCAAAGAAAGAAGTCTAATTTCCAACTCATACACACATTCCTCACATTATGAACAAAATAGAGGTGAAAGTATGGTACATTTAACCCATCACCTGCTTTTCAAGCATTCTATTAAGTAAATAAATGTTTATGTATATATGCAGATTTGGATGTTAAACATCATATGCTATTTTAATGAGTATTTTGTCAATCATTAAAATACAACTTTTCTCCTTTGATTTAGGGCTGAAAAAGAAATTTTGATGCTAAAATATATCATAAATGAGCAAGCTGAGAAAAACAACTCCAGATAAACCTGCCCAAAGAAGGGGCAAAATTGGTAGGCACTGAAAATTTGTGAGGTTTTCTTCATGTCTACCACACCGCTAATACCTTTTACTTTCTTTACTTGAATATGGAAATATTTTAAACAGTATGAAAATTCACATTGATATGGGATCCATTGTACTCATATAGCATCTACCTGATGGCTACTAGTGCAAATTCTCTTGACTTCAAAGATCCAGGAGGCTGAATGCATATCATGAATGATGGTGATGGTGATAGTTTACTGGAAAGGAGTGCAGTTAATTTAAACCAAGGTTTTCAATATTCCTCTCTGTCATTTTTCTGTTTCTCTGTTTATACACACTTGTATTATTCACCTTTGGCCTACTTTCACAAACTGGTGTAAAAATAACTGAGTCTTGTTATCCTTTATAAATATTTGGCGTCTCTTGTCGACACCCTTCATTGTCACATTTCTGAAATCCTTGCCTCGAGAGCAGAACATATGGAAGTGCATCTGTAGTAACTAATATTGAATCAACAGTTTGGAGACTCTTACTGACGGAGGGGACCACCTTTTATCATTCTTTTCGTTTAAAGCAATAATTTTTCATTTCCGGAATCCAAAAAAAAAAAAAAAAAAAATTAGAAGTTTATTGTAAGAGAGGAATTAAACTGTTGCTTTAAGACTTTCTTTAGAAAACTAGTGCCACTGGTAATTTTCCGCTTCAGAAACAGTTTCATGATTTACTTATTTTTGCATCGGTGGTATGTGTATGGAAGTTCAGGTGTCAAAAAGGTCCACAACATGGCATCAGATGCCCTTAAAAGGTTAAATCAGAGTCTGGGAACCACACCAGGCCCCTCTCTTAAGAGGAGCAAGAGTCTTACCCCTGAGCATTCTCTAGAGCCTTCTGAAACTGAATAGTATCAGAGGGAATCGATATATAATTCTGGATGTTTAATGAAAGGCATATAACTATCAAGAAGGGCAGAATTCTCCTGTCATTCTTTGTTGATGTGGAACCTATTCACGGTATTCAAACCATTGAAATCTTACACTTAGAGACCCTATTTCTCCTTGCTTCACCTTCATCCCTAACCTGAGGGATCATGCTCTCCACAGAAATCATCCTTGCCATCTGAAAAGTCTTTGCACTCATGAAACATAGAAAATAAAAACTGCGTGATCCTTAGTTTCAGTGGATCACCACTGCTTATTTGGGCACTGTGTGTCTTAATGCAGGCTAGCAAGCAGTGCTTCAGTGTCAAATTTTCTCATAGGCAGTGTGAGGCTCCTATGATCCATGCCAAGTCTAAAACTAACTGTCTTGAGAGAGTAGCTCATCTGTTTTAGATAAGCCCTTCATCCTGAGGTTCCCATGAAAGCTGCACACTGATATATATTTAGTTTTGCAGAATTAAAACCATCACAGAATATGAAAGCACTACCAAAATTGTCCTGGATAGGCTGTTTATTCTTCATTTGGAAATAAGGACTGCAAGTATCCCAGGCCAACATAAAGCCACTGGGTTTTATCCGCCTCCCCCACCAACCAAGTGCTGGCAGTAGAGGTGTCTGCCCCACAGTCAATATGCAATCAGTTTTTTTTCCCTTCTATTTCTCAGATTATTTTATATTTATGTGTTGCTGTTTCACCTTCATGTATGTACGTGTACATTGATGTTGTGCCATGACTGCAGCGGCAAAAGGGGGAACCAATCCTCTGAACCTGAGTTCCAGCAGTTGTTAGCTAGCATCTAGTGTGGCTAATGGAACCGAACCTAGGGCTTCTGTTGAGAGCCAGCCAATTCTGCCCACCTCAACATGAACCACTGTGAAACATCTTATCATTTTAGTTCATCTCAGATCCAGTCAAATTGAAACCCGGGATGAGGGAGCCACCACCCATACCAGTATGTAGGGTTAGTTAAGAAACGATTTGAAGCCGGGCGTGGTGGCGCACGCCTTTAATCCTAGCATTTGGGAGGCAGAGGCAGGCGGATCTTTGTGAGTTCAAGGCCAGCCTGGTCTACAGAGTAAGTTCCAGGACAACTCGGGCTTCAGGGAGACCCTGTCTCTAAAAGACCAAAAAGAAAAAAAAAAAAAAGAAAAGAAACGATTTGAATGTTATACATTTTATTTTTCTATTCATTTTGTGCTTACTATAGAAGCATAGAAATAATTAGTTAACAACACAATTCATACAGAACACAGGAAATTTTCCACATATTGCCATTGGATTATGGAAAAACCACTTTTGTTGGCTATGCTGGATGATTACATATCACTCAAGTTGGGTAGTTACCACCACATTCACTTCTAGTCCAGATCATGACCTTGTGAAGAAACATGGTCCAATTTGCCGCTCTGCTTTGCCCCATTGTTCCCAGCTCTGGCAAGAACCAGACTTGTTTTGCTTGGTTTTTCTCTATGATTTCCCTCTTCTGAATATTTCACCCAGAGTCGTACAATACCAAGTCCATGTGTACTGTTCCTTTCACTTAGCTCATTGTTTTCAGGGTTCATCTGTGTTTTGTTGAGGATCTGCTCTTCCTCCCCTTCTACTACTGAATAATATTCCACTGTGAGTCTCACAGTCTTGGATGACGGAACTGCTGCAAGTGGGATGTCATCCTGGGGCATATTCTGCCCTCAGGTCCACATGCCTGTGCCTTTGAATGGCATGAAGCATGATGTAGAACACTTCAGTATACACCCTCTTTCCTTCTCATATATTCTTCCTAAAATACCAAATTATGTTAAAAGACAAAACAGAACTGGGATGCTATCAAGAAGAGCAGAATTCTCCTGTCCTTCTTGCTTTTGTTTATAGGAACTAATATCACAGTATTCCAATCTGGAATCTTAAACTGGAGCACTGCATCCACTAATTGCCTTCTTTAGGTCACACTTGCTACACTCATGCCTCTCAGATGGGCTTGCACTACATAGAGCCACTACCTCAAAATAGGTTTCACATTGAAAATCAAAGATAATGTGTTTTGGTCCAAGAGCAGGGTCAGCAAGCTTTCACATGAAGGACCAGGCTGGCTTTGGGGGAAATGAGGTCCCAGATGCAACAACTCAGTCCACTCTGAAAGGAAGCCACGAACATGATGACATCAGGCTGACTCAGAAGTTCTCAGCACACAGACAGTTGATGAGCATATTTGTACCCAGCATCAGTAAGTATTTTCTGCCATTTCTCTTTCTTTAGTTCAAAAAAGATGAGGGTACTCAGACAGAGGCTGTTGAAAGTGATATGATGAAGAAACAATTACAAAAGTAAATTTTAAAGCTGCACACAAAATAGCTTGAGAGTTGAAAATGCAAATAAGAAGTTGGGGCCCCAGCCTGGCCATTAGCAGGCTCTTGGGGAGGCTCAGGGGAAGCCTTGTGGACTAGAGCCATACCTGCCTGAAGGTGCTCAATCTCTGATCTCAAAAGCTAAGCAGGGCCAGGCCTGGTTAGTACTTGCATGGGAGACCACCTGTGAATACCAGGTGCTGTCGGCTTTTTTGCACCCCAGGAGGGGACTCCTGAGCTTTTGTCTACCTGCCCAGCCTGCCCGCCAGCCAGCCCCTTCCTCCAAAGGCGCTCCCCCCACCAATCCCTGGCCTTGTGAGCAGACAAGGCATCTCGCCTCTTCTGCACTGGGTTCCTGCCTGGGTACCTTCGGTGCGCAGCTGAATTCCTCAGAGCGCCAGTGTCTCCTAGGCTGATAGTCTGCCCATGCACTCGGGTCCTGGACCCTGGGAGGCTCAGGGGATCCGACTTGGGAAACCACCAAAGCAGTGTCTTCCTGCATGCTGGCCAGCCTGCCTGCCTGCCTGCCCTGCATCCCTCACCACCACCACCACTACCACCACCACCACCACTCCTCATTCCTTCCTCTCCTCCCCACCAACCATCTACCAGCCCGGGGACTTGACTGCAATTCTGCTCACTTGCAGGCCCCACCAACAGCCCCAGCCTTCCCTCAGGACTGATAGCTGTGTGTTTGAGTGTGTGCGTGTGAGTGTGTTGTGTTTGTGTGCGGGGGTGGGTGTGGAGGTGGGGGGAGGGTTCTTGAGTGTGGCAGGGTTAGTGGGCCAGGTGGGGGTTGAGCTTGGGATTGCTAGGGGCCCAGCAGTCCACCCAGCCACAGCAGTGGACCAGCTAATCAGCAGGAACCCCTGGGGAGCCGGCCCGCCCTCACCCCCCTGGGTCTGGGTGAGACTAGGGATGGAGTGGATAACCAACAGAGATAGGGATGATTTCTTCCTGGGCCCAGTGGGAAAGTCCCAGGACCTGAGTCCCCTGGGTCTCTAGGCCCTCGGGTTACTCCGGCCCCACCGAAGCACACCATCTGAGGTGGAATGGCAGCCTCCTTCTCCAAGCAAAGAAAACAGTTTCCAGGCGGGGGAGCTCTGGGAAGGACAGCTGGAAATGTCAGTTCCGTGCTTGCACAAGTCCTGTTGGCGGCCTGTCATGTTGGCGGCCAGACAAGAAGCCAGGGAGCTAGCCTGGTCTCTTTCAGGTGCAGCCAGGCTATGGTTCTGTGGGATGCGGGGTGGCGGCTGGATGCTGGGGGCACTGCCATCTCTCTGGGCCGGGTCTGGGTCTCTGTCGAGGGATGCGGGGCTGGTGGCGCGAGGTTGCCCCCCAGTGCTCACCCTCGACACGTCCATTGCTCCTCCTGCCCCCGGAAGCTGCCATGTCCGCCCGCCCAGCTTAGCTCAGAGCCCAGGACACAGGACAAAGGCAGGCCTGCACCTGCTTGCCTCACACGCGCCAGTGGGCCCTTGGGTCCCAGACCCTAGTCGGTGGGCACGTGGAACCCTGCGCCCCCAGTGCCCAAGGCACGCCTGGCTCATGTCCTGCTCACACCACCGCTTCCTTCTTCCTCTTTGGCTTGGTCACTACAAGGCGTGACCTTGGACTTGACAGACCAGGCCAGTCGGCATCCATGCAAGCATGGACGGACCGACCAACTTCCCTTTCTAGCTGTCCTTCCCAGAGCTCCCCAGCCTGGGAACTGCTTTCTTTGCATGGAGAAGCAGGAGAACCTCATCTCATCATTGCCATCCCACCTGAGACGGTGTGCTTCCGTGCGGCGGGAGTAGCCCTAGAGCCTCGAGACCCAGGACTCCTCTGGTCCTGGGACTCTCCCACTGGGCCCAGGAAGAAATCATCCCTGTCTCTGTTGGTTATCCTCTCCATCCCCAGCCCCGCCCCCACCCAGGGGGGTGAGGGCGGGCCGGTTTTCTCCTGGATAGCTCCCCGGGGGTTCCTGCTGACTAGCTGGTCCGCTGTGGTGACTGGGTGGACTGCTGGGCTCATACCACTGCCCAGCTACACCCGCATCTCCCGCACTCACCCTGCCACACTCACGACCCCTCCCCCACCCCACCCCTGCGCACACACACACACACACACACACACGCACACACCTTCCCCGTGGACAAAGCACACAGCCATCAGTCCTGCGTGCAGGCTGGGTCTGTAGTTGGGGCAGGCAATGACCAACTTTGGGCTTTCCGATGGGGAGGGGAGGAGGATGGTGGTGCTGGACTGCCCGGAGGATGAGTGTGGAGGACGGGTTGGAGATGGACAGAAGGCCAAGGATCCCAGGAGACCACACCCCCACCCCAGGCTTCCAGGTGCCAACCCTCCCACCTCACCAGTCAGATCCCAGGAGCCCAAGGTCCAGAGTCAGAGGGTGTCAAGTGTTGCCACCCTGCGGCACTGTGATGCCCATGCATCACATACCTGCCCCTGCTCACATACCTCAGAGTCCCAGGGAGCGGGAGCGGGAGAGTCAGAGGTAGAGGGGGCGGGGTCTCCTGC
This sequence comes from Rhizomys pruinosus, assembly GCA_009823505.1. Lineage (NCBI taxonomy): Eukaryota > Metazoa > Chordata > Mammalia > Rodentia > Spalacidae > Rhizomys > Rhizomys pruinosus. The sequence continues at coordinate 1,238,646 of VZQC01012024.1, read as the reverse complement.
CCTGCTGGCCTGCCGTGGGGGGGGGCCTCCCTCCAAAGAGCACCCTGCCATCCGTCGGTTGGATGGCCAGGCCTTGGTCAGGTCCGTGGAGTGAGAGATGGTTGGTGGGGAGCAGGGGAGAGAAGGGGTGGTGGGGGTGGTGGTGGTGAGGGATGCAGGGCAGGCAGGCCCCTGATAGGTTATCTAATCCCAAATGGTCATCCCTGAGCACATGTACACACAAGTACCAGAATGGAGTTGGTGCATTATAGATGTGTGTGTGTTTACTTATGAATTTCGTACACATATGTAACAATACTGCAGAAGAGGATAAGCAAATGACAGGGAGTTGGGGGACAAATGAGAAGGGTGGGAGGGAGAGTGGGAGGGGTCAAAATGACATATACTCATGTATGATATTCTCAAAATAAATAAAAATTTAAAGACTGGTCTGCTGGGTGCTACCTGTCCTTAAGAACCAGGTGGGCTCAGCTTCCCTGTCTGTGCTGGGAGCTCCTCTGAGTATTGGGGACTTCTGCTGGGGGTCTGTTCACATGGGGACAAATAAGGCCGGGTTAGTCTATTAATATTCAGCCAAATACCAATAAGGTCCTGTTCAAAGTGATTTATTAACCATACTGACCTTCTTTCCTAAAGCCAGGAGCAAATGAAAGGAGCAATGTGCTGCCGGGACCGCCGCACGGATAAGGATCAAATCTCTGTCTTCGGTGTACTTGGGAGATTAATTTGAAAGTCTTTTCTTCTGTGTTCGGTATAATGCAATCAACAGTTGCTTGGGGGAAATCAGGGCCTTGGTTAGCGTGGTGGCATTTATCAACAGGTGTCTCTGTTTCTGTGAAACAGCTAACTGACAGTTCTACCTATGCTCTTTCTTCCTCTAAAAATGGTCTCAACGAACTGCCGTGTTCTCTGGATAAATGCTCTGCTCCATTTCACAGTCCACCCTGTGCACCCTGGGAGCTCCAGGGTCTGTGTCTGCAGACTGGCGGAGTGACACCCCGAAGGAGCAGACCCTGGACTTCAGGAGTGCCCCGGAGCCTTGCAGACCTGTGTGTTCAGAGCTCTAAACTCTCAACCTGCCATGTTTTCCCTGGAGGGCTTCGAAACATGGCTGTCCTAGTGTGCAGCTGGGGTTGAAGGGGCTGTGACTGCAGGGAAGTTGGGGCTGAAGGGGCTCTAGAGGGTCTGTCCACTGCTGCCACACTCCCAGCAGGACACAGACTGAGGAAGCCAGTGAACTAGTGACTTGCTCTCCATCCCCCAGTGGCAGGCAATGGGGGAGGGCTCTGCAAGGGTCACAACAGACCTGTTGGGAAGGCCTGCTTTGCCTAAGTGCTGTCCTGGCACAGTGATGTCAGAGCAACCAACCTGCCTACCATGCCCTCCTCGATCCCTCTTGGACTTAGAAAACCAGCTGCAATCCACTCCTGTCTGCCCAAGGGAAGCTGGGAAGCAACACGGCTTTGGACTTGAGGCCGCTTTCTTCCTTCACTGGTGTTTGTTTTCTTTTGCTGGAAAGCCATTTCTCCATCTCATCTCCTCAGCACTCTCCTGAAGCACATGGCTTCCCCTGTGCAACCTCCTCATGTGTGCTCACCCCTGTGCACACACTCATGTGCACACCTTACACATGCAGACACACCCACCCACCACACACAGCACATAAACATGCATACACCTCACATACACCACACACATATACACTCACACCTCACACACACCTCATGAATACCATAAGTACACCTACTTCACACCCACCACACACCCCTCACATTCATACACAGATACAGTTCACACCCGCCACACAGACACCTACACACACCTTACACACCACAGATATACATCTCTCACACACATACCATACATACACATACCACAAACACACACACACACACACACACACACACAGGCACGCACTTTGCTGTAGTTTGGAGGTTGTCTTGTGTTAAGTCAGACGTGGTCCCCACAGCAGCACTGTTGGGAGGGGTGAGGCCTTCTGGGAAGTGGGTTCTTGGTGGTCAGCTGGCAAGGACACTGCAAGGCCTGCTCTGTGCCCTCTGGGCTCCCTGGCTCTCCCTAAGCATCCCGTTCTCCCGTTGCTCCATTACTAGACGCCGCTCTTGCTAGAGGCCAAAGCTGAGGGGGGGCCTGACCTTGGATGGGAGGTTTTAGAATAGTGAACTCAAAACAATCCCTTCCTATTTATAAGCTAATTCCCTCAGGTGTTTAGTTATAGCAATGCAATGCTGACTGACTGGCGAAAACACTCTTTTATCTTCTTAGGTTCATCTCAGATCCAGTCACATTGACAACCCGTGATGAGGGAGCCACCACCCATACCAGTATGTAGGGTTAGTTAAGAAACGATTTGCGCGGCGTGGTGGCGCACGCCTTTAATCCTAGCCATTTGGGAGGCAGAGGGGAGGGGGCAGGCGGATCTTTGTGGCAGTTCATGGCCAGCCTGGTCTAAGGAGTAAGTTCCAGGACTTACTCGGGCTTCAGGGAGCCCCTGTCTCTAAAAAGACCAAAAAGAAAAAAAAAAAAAAACAAAAAGAAACAATTCGAATGTTATATATTTTATTTTTCTATTCATTTTGTGCTTACTAAAGAAGCATAGAAATAATTAGTTAACAACACAATTCATACAGAACACAGGAAATTCAGGAAAATTTCCACATATTGCCATTGGATTATGGCAAAACCATGTTCGTTGGCTATGCTGGATGATTACATATCGCTCAAGTTGGGTAGTTACGACCACATTCACTTCTAGACCAGATCACAACCTCGTGAAGAAGCGCAGTCCAATTTGCCGCTCTGCTTTACCCTATTGTTCCCAGCTCTGGCAAGAAACAGACTTGTTTTGTTTGGTTTTTCTCTATGATTTCCCTCTTCTGAATTTTTCATCCAGAGTGTACATTACCCAAGTCCATGTGTCTGTTCCTTTCCACTTCGATCATTTGTTTTCAGGGTTCATCTGTGTTTTGTTGAGGATCTGCTCTTCCTCCCCTTCTACTACTGAGTAATATTCCACTGTGAGTCTCACAGTCTTGGATGACGGAACTGCTGCAAGTGGGATGTCATCCTGGGGCATATTCTGCCCTCAGGTCCACATGCCTGTGCCTTTGAATGGCATGAAGCATGATGTAGAACACTTCAGTATACACCCTCTTTCCTTCTCATATATTCTTCCTAAAATACCAAATTATGTTAAAAGACAAAACAGAACTGGGATGCTATCAAGAAGAGCAGAATTCTCCTGTCCTTCTTGCTTTTGCTTATAGGAACTAATATCACAGTATTCCAATCCGGAATCTTAAACTGGAGCACTGCATCCACTAATTGCCTTCTTTAGGTCACACTCGCTACACTCATGCCTCTCAGATGGGCTTGCACTACATAGAGCCACTACCTCAAAATAGGTTTCAAATTGAAAATCAAAGATAATGCATTTTGGTCCAAGAGCAGGGTCAGCAAGCTTTCACAATGAGGACCAGGCTGCCTTTTGGGGGAAATCGACATCGGTCCCAGGATGCAAACAACTCAGTCCACCTCTGAAAGGACGCCCACGACATGATGCATAGGCTGATCAGAAGTTTCTCAGCACACCGACAGTTGATGAGAGAATTTGGTACCCAGCATCAGTAAGTTATTTCTAGCCATTTCTTCTTCTTTAGTTCACCAAAGATGAGGGTACTAGGGGGGGGACGAGGCTGTTGAACGTGATATGATGAAGAAACATTACAAAAGTAAATTTTAACGCTGCACACAAAATAGCTTGAGAGTTGAAAATGCAAATAAGAAGTTGGGGCCCCAGCCTGGCCATTAGCAGGCTCTTGGGGAGGCTCAGGGGAAGCCTTGTGGACTAGAGCCATACCTGCCTGAAGGTGCTCAATCTCTGATCTCAAAAGCTAAGCAGGGCCAGGCCTGGTTAGTACTTGCATGGGAGACCACCTGTGAATACCAGGTGCTGTAGGCTTTTGCACCCCAGGAGGGATCCTGCGCTTTGGTCTACTGCCGAGCCTGCCCGCCCGCCCGCCCCTTTCTCCAAAGGCGCTCCCCCACCACCCCTGGCCTTGTGAGCAGACAAGGCACTTCGCCTCTTCTGCACTGGGTTCCTGCCTGGGTACCTTCGGTGCGCAGCTGAATTCCTCAGAGCGCCAGTGTCTCCTAGGCTGATAGTCTGCCCATGCACTCGGGTCCTGGACCCTGGGAGGCTCAGGGGATCCGACTTGGGAAACCACCAAAGCAGTGTCTTCCTGCATGCTGGCAGCCTTGCCTGCCTGCCTGCCTGCACTGCATCCCTCACCACCACCACCACACCACCACCCACCACCCACCAATCCTCATTCCTTCCTTCCTCCCCACCACCAATCTACCAGCCGGGGACTTGACTGCAACTTCTACTTCACTGCCGGCCCCACCAACCGTCCCCCGCCTTCCCTCAGGAATGTGATAGCTGTGTGTTTGCGTGGTGCGTGTGAATGAATAGCTGGTGTTGAGTGTGTGCGTGTGAGTGTGTTTGTGTTTGTGTGCGGGGGGGGTTGGGGGGGGAGGGGTTCTAATGTGGCAGGGTTAGTGGGCAAGGTGGGGTTGGGCTTGGGATTGCTAGGGGCCCAGCAGTCCACCCAGCCACAGCAGTGGACCAGCTAATCAGCAGGAACCCCTGGGGAGCCGGCCCGCCCTCACCCCCCTGGGTCTGGGTGAGACTAGGGATGGAGTGGATAACCAACAGAGATAGGGATGATTTCTTCCTGGGCCCAGTGGGAAAGTCCCAGGACCTGAGTCCCCTGGGTCTCTAGGCCCTCGGGTTACTCCGGCCCCACCGAAGCACACCATCTGAGGTGGAATGGCAGCCTCCTTCTCCAAGCAAAGAAAACAGTTTCCAGGCGGGGGAGCTCTGGGAAGGACAGCTGGAAATGTCAGTTCCGTGCTTGCATATGTCCTGTTGGCGGCCTGTCAGGTTGGCGGCCAGACAAGAAGCCATGGAGCTAGTCAGGTCTGTTTCAGGTGCCGCCAGGCCTTGGTTCTGTGGGATTCGGAGTGGAGGCTGGATGCTGGGGGTACTGCCATCTCTCTGGGCCGGGTCTGGGTCTCCGTCGAGGGATGCAGGGGCTGGTGGCGCGAGGTTGCCCCCCAGTGCTCACCCTCGACACGTCCATTGCTCCTCTGGCCCCCGGAATCTGCCATGTCCGCCCGCCCAGCTTAGCTCAGAGCCCGGAAACAGGACCAAGGCAGGCCCTGCAACCTGCTTGCCTCAAACGCGCCCAGTGGGCCCTTTGTGGTCCCAGGACCCTATTCGGTCGGGCACGGGAACCCTGCGCCCTCATTGCCCAAGGCACGCCTGGCTCATGTCCTGCTCACACCACCGCTTCCTTCTTCCTTTTTGGCTTGGTCACTACAAGGCGTGACCTTGGACTTGACAGACCAGGCCAGTCGGCATCCATGCAAGCATGGACGGACCGACCAACTTCCCTTTCTAGCTGTCCTTCCCAGAGCTCCCCCGCCTGAAAACTGTTTTCTTTGCTTGGAGAAGCAGGAGAACCTCATCTCATCATTGCCATCCCACCTGAGACGGTGTGCTTCCGTGCGGCGGGAGTAGCCCTAGAGCCTCGAGACCCAGGACTCCTCTGGTCCTGGGACACTCCCACTGGGCCCAGGAAGAAATCATCCCTGTCTCTGTTGGTTATCCACTCCATCCACAGCCCCACCCCCAGCCATGGGGGTGAGGGCGGGCCGGCCCCCCGGGGGTTCCTGCTGACTAGCTGGTCCCCTGTGGTGACTGGGTGGACTGCTGGGCTCATACCACTGCCCAGCTACACCCGCATCTCCCGCACTCACCCTGCCACACTCACGACCCCTCCCCTACCCCACCCCTGCGCGCGCCTGCGCGCGCACACCACCAACACACACACACACACACGCACACACCTTCCCCGTGGACAAAGCACACAGCCATCAGTCCTGCGTGCAGGCTGGGTCTGTAGTTGGGGCAGGCAATGACCAACTTTGGGCTTTCCGATGGGGAGGGGAGGAGGATGGTGGTGCTGGACTGCCCGGAGGATGAGTGTGGAGGACGGGTTGGATTCTCCTTGCTTCTCCTTCATTCCTGAGGGCATCATGCTCTCGACAGAATCATCCTTGGCCATCTGGAAACCTTGGCACTTGAACCATAGAAATAAAACTGTCTTCATTAGTTTCAATGTATCTCCTCGGGTTGTCCTGGGTGGTTCCTCAGCACTGTCTGTCTTAATCCAGGCTAGCAAGCAGTGCTCTGGTGTCAAATTTCTCATAGGTGGTGAGGATCCTATGACTCCATGCCGAGTCTAAAACTCACTGTCCTGAGAGGGTAGCTCATCCGTTTTAGATAAGCCCTTCATCTTGAGGTTCCAATGAAAGCTGCACAGTGATAATATTTTTTAGGATTTCACAAACTTAAAACCCATCAGAGAATTTGAAGCACCCCCATATATCATCCTGATAGATCTTTATTTCCTCATTTTGGAAAGAAGAACACAAGTAATCCAGGGCAACAAAGAGCTACTGGGTTTTATCCACCTGCCCCCACCAACCAAGTGCTGGCAGTAGAGGTGTGTGCCCCACTCTCAGCTTCATAATCTGTTTTTCTTTTTCTTTCTCTTTGTTTTGATTAAATTCTTATTTATTTATATTTTATGTGTATGAGTATTTCCCTTTATGTTTGTTAGTGCACATGTGTTGTCCTATGACTGTGGAGGCCAGAAGGGGGATCTGATACTTTGAACCTGGAGTTCCAGTCAGTTGTTAGCTAGCATGTGGGTACTGGGAACTGAACCCAGGGCTTCTGCAAGAGCAGCCAGTGCTGTTCTGCTGACCCACCTTTCCATTCCCTTGTAGTATTTTTTCATTTTGTCGCTCATGTCAGTTTTCTTCCAGTTGCTATTGGTACAGCAATTAACCCCCGTTTGTGGCTTCAGTCATTTTCCCCTGGCTGCGAGTCATTCAGTTTCCTGTGGAGTCACAAGCATGTCCTCACAGAAAGTTTAAAGCCCTTGTGTATATTTCTGAGTCCAGATTATGCCGGTCCCTCCCTGAATTACACTTTGCATTGTTAAAACTTTTGAACTGTTTCTGTAATTCTTTACTAGATTTGATTACATTGGTACCACTGTGGTGATTCATGTCTGAGGATGTAGCTTAGCAGCAAAGTGATTGCTAGCATCTACCAGAACCCAACAACAACAACAACAACACATGTGCGCACACACACACACACACACACACACGTTATTGAATCAGACTTTTTTTCTATTTCAAAATATATGCTTATACCACAAAAGTAGAGTGCATCCTTATTTGTGTTATGTTATTAATATTACATCTTTTCCATCCCAAAGAAGCCTAGGCTGTCCTCATATAGCCGGGTCCCATGTGTATCCATGGCCCATCCTAATAGAGATTTGTCAGGGAGAAAACACACTGGAGGGGAGGTGGCTGCCCAAACCCTGGCAGCTGCCTCCACCTCAGAAAAGGCAGCCCTCATCCCCTAGGCCTGGCCTCTGCTACACAGAGCTGGGGGCAGGTGTGGGGTTGGAGGACCTGGACTCAGGCCTCCTTTTGTCAGTGTGAGGCCCAGGGTGCATTCTTCCACCTTCTTCCTCCTGCCACAGGAGATGGTGGGGGTGGCCTCCTCTTTTGCATCCTAAAACTTAAGTAAATAATTCATTAAACAAAATGAAAATACATCCTTTCAATCCTTTACTTTCTTTCAGACACTAGCAGTAGGCCAAGAACACTCTGAGAATTCAAAAGTAAGACCTCCTGCTACACAGATTAGTCAGTTGGAACTCAGACTTCAAAATCCACAGTCAGCCATCTCACAAATTAAGGATTACATGCAGGAGAGAACTGAAGGCTGATCATGAAATCTGAGGAAGTAAGTGAAGTCGGGACCATGGGACACAAATTTAGCCACTTAATCATTTAATCATTTGTCTCAAAGAGAAGTTTGTAATGAAACAGTTCACAACANTCAGTAAATATTTTCTGTCATTTCTCTTTCTTTAGTGGCAAAAAGATGAGGGTACACAGACAGAGGCTGAAGAAAGTGGTATGATGAAGAAACAATTACAAAAGTAAGTTTTAAAGCTGCATACAAAATAGCTTGAGAGTTGATAAGGCAAATAAGACGTTTACCAGTAATAAATGTATATGTTTAGAGTCTGGAAAATGTGCCATATATTAGTACATTGTCTATTCAGCAAGTGGACAGTGGGTGGTAGACATCACTAGCATAAACTTGAGGCCCTGGGGTTCAGTCCCTACCCAAAGAAAGAAAGAATCTAATTTCCAATTCATACATAAATTCTTCACATTATGAAGAAAATAGAGGTGAACATATGGTACATTTAACCCATCATCTGCTTTTCAAGCCTTCCTTTAAGTACATATATGTTTATGTATATATGCAGGTTTGGATGTTAAACATCATATGCTATTTTAATGAGTATTTTGTCAATCATTAAAATACAACTTTTCTCTTTTGATATAGGGCTGAGAAAAAGTTTTTCAATCTACAATATATCGTAAAAGCACAAGCTGAGATAATCAAGCTACTCCAGACAAACCTGCCCAAAGAAGGGGCAAAATTGGTAGGCACTGAAAATTTGTGAGGTTTTATTCATGTCTGCCACACTGCCAATGCCTTTTTCTTTCTTTACTTGAGTATGGAAATATTTTAAACAGTATGAAAATTCTCATTGATAAGGGATCCATTGTACTCCTATTGTGTCTACCTGGTGGTGCAAATCCTCTTGACTTCAAAGATACAAGGTGGCTGAATGCGTATCATTAATGATGGTGATGTTGATAGTTTACTGGAAAGGAGTGCAGTTGTTAATTAAAACCAAGGTTTTCAATATTCCTCTCTGTCATTTATCTGTTTCTTGGTTTATACACACTTGTATTTTTCACCTTTGGCCTACTTTCACAAAGTGATGTCAAAATAACTGAGTGTTGTTATCCTTTATAAATCTTTAGCTCTTTCAAGAAATTTCAAGATTAGCTCTACATTTCTGAATTTGCCTTGCCCTCTGAACCTTTC
>VZQC01012024.1:1209754-1227952 GCA_009823505.1 Rhizomys pruinosus | reverse complement strand
TGAAGACCTTCTGAAAGACCAAATTAAAATGATAACAGAAGAGATATACACCTTCCAATACAAAAAACTTTCCTCCTCGAAACATTTTAGGGCTTCGGCTCCAGGCATGTTATTTTTTCGTGTTTTGGTTAATTATCAATAAGCTAGAATTCCCACATGTTTCTATACTCGTCATAAGTTTTTCATTAATTTTATTCATTTTTTTTATGGTAATTTGGGAAACATCCTGTTACTGTAGCCTGCAATGGTAGGTTGGATGCACTCTTATGTCGATTATTGAAAGTGTGGCGCGACACTGTTTTGTGAACTCAGATAAACAAGGATATGAAATGTCCAGGTGATAATTCCAACTCATGTATAGGACGACAGGTTAATACAATTATTGACAACATTGACTCAACACTTTACTCAGATTGGTTGCTGTGTCCATGTTGATTCCCGTGGTGAAACTGAGAGTAAAGGGACATTCTCAACCAATCATATACCCTTGTTCATTTTGTGTACGAGTGCTGCAGAAGGAGGGCCACAACAACGGAGAGAGGGTTACGATACCTGTCTTGGCGAAGAAGTGTAAGAGCAGTCAGGCTCTTAAACGCTAGGCCATCTCCCAGCCCCCAACGTATTTCCCAATTTTAAAATCTTTGACTCTTGTAAGGATTGAAGGTTGGGGGCATTCAGGTATGAAGTATAAAGTCAGGCTCCTCTGCTCTCACTAGAGAGCTAACCCCCCCCAAAATGGAGTTCCCCATATGGAAAATCGAAGAAATGTGTTTTTTTCCAAGAGCCGAGGCCAGCAAGCTTTTGGCATGAATGAAGAGTGAACTCAGTAACTTGCCTTGATTCTGAGAAATCGATAATGTGTAATATTAGATGCGTGTATCTCATGGGAATGCCGGGCGAATTTTCCTAAAGTCCCCTCCTTGAAGAACTGCGCTCAACATGAAACTCAGGATATTATGATACCCAGGCTGAGTTCGGAATTCTCTACAGCACACAGTCAGTCGGATGAGATAAACTGGTCACCCCAAGCATCAGTAAAAATCATATTCTTGTTTACTTCTCATATGTCTACTTTTCTTTGAGTTGTGTCAAAAAGATGAACGATATCCTACTCACAGACCAAATGGCCTGCTAGGATATATGCTGTATTATTATTTATATTTTACGTTTTGATACAAGAACCCTTAAACTGAGTAAGGTTTTTATAAGCTTGCATTACCAATATTAGTAACCTTTTGTGGTAGGGCACTGGTTTGGAGAACATTCCAAACATAAGACTATTAACTGCTAGAACTAGAATGTTTTAAGGCTGTATTACTCGAACTTTTCACTAAGGGAATAGAGTCTAGAAATTGTGCTCGCCATCCACTATATTAGTTACCTGACTTATTTCTATTGTGGCAACCTCCCTATAGGAAAGGAAAATTTTAGGATGGGCAAAGGGATAGGAGGTGGACTAGACGGGAATACCATAAACTTGAGGCCCTGGGGTTTGGTCCCTACCCAAAGAAAGAAAGAAGTCTAATTTCCACCTCATACATACATTCTTCACATTATGAACAAAATAGAGGTGAAAGTATGGTACATTTAACCCATCACCTGCTTTTCAAGCATTCCTTTAAGTACATATATGTTTATGTATATATTAATCGCAGGCTACTTCGCACTATTAGACACTACAGTATGCCTCTATTTTTTTTCTTTTTTAATTTTATATTATCTGGTATGATAGAGTTATGAATTTCTGTACGTCTAGCATACAACGTCGTGGCACCTGTTGACATGCATTCCGCGGGATGGAGGTCAAAGAGACTAGTGCTGTCGTTCCCCTGGAAACTGGACGTTATCGATCCTGGACTGTTGAATATCGAGGGTTGGTTCTGGTGGCGCATTAATGTAGTGTCTGGTGGACAATTGCTAATTTAATCGGGGGGTAAAAATATATAACCTGGGTCCTCTGTAAATGGACATCCGGCACAGTCTTATTATTCTTTGTGTGAATGAGGGCATCTCTCCAGCACCATCATATTGAGTGATTTTAATGAGTAGATTTTGTTCAGGATCATTAAAATTAACAACTTTGTTTTTCTTTGTTTTAGGGTATAGTACTTACCTTTGAAACCGATACCAGCTTTACATGAGAGAGAATCTAAGTATGCATCCTTATTTCTCTAGCTTGAGAAAAAGAATCGAACGGCTCCAGAAAAACCTGCTTAAAGAAGGGGCAAAATTGGTAGGCACTGAAAATTTGTGAGGTTTTCTTCCTGTCTGCCACACTGCCAATGCATTTTTCTTTCTTTGGTTGAGTATGGAAATATTTTAAGCAAAAATATGATAATTCTCATTGATAAGGGATCCATTGTACTCATATTTTGTCTACCTGATGGTGCAAATCCTCTTGACTTCAAAGGTACAAGGTGGCTGAAGGCATATCATTAATGATGGTGATGGTGATGGGTTACTGGAAAGGAGAGCAGTTGTTAATGTAAACTAAGGTTTTCAATATTCCTCGCTGTGATTTCTCTGTTTATCAGTTTATACACACTTGTATTTTTCACCTTTGGCCTACTTTCACAAACTGATGTCAAAATAACTGAGTCTTGTCATTGTTTATAAATCTTTGGCTCTTAGCTGGGCGTGGTGGTGCACGCCTTTAATCCTAGCACTTAGGAGGCAGAGGCAGGCAGATCTTTGTGAGTTCAAAGCCAGCCTGGTCTACAGAGTGAGTTCCAGGACAGCTGGGGCTACAGGGAGATCCTGTCTCAAAAAGAGAAAAAAAAATCTTTGGCCTTTCAAGAAATTTCAAAATTAGCTCTACATTTCTGAATTTGCCTTGCCTCTGAACCTTTCAGTGCATCTGTAGAATAAATTGTAACAGTTCTGGAGACTTACTGATGGGGACCACTTTTATCATCCTTTTCTAAGCAATACATTTTTCTCTTTGGAATAAAAAAAAGAATTAGAAGTTATTGTAAGAGGAGGAATAACTGTTGCTTAAGACTTTCATAGAAAACTAGTGTCCCTGGTATTTCAGCTTCAGGAACAAGTTTCATGATTTACTTATTTTTTTATTGGTGCTTTGTGCATTTCATACATCATTTTCCAATTCAGATCAGGCATATTTCCCTTTCACTTCCCCCCTACCCCCACCCCATCCCAGATCATGCATTTTGCCATAACTGTCCTGCATCTTTCTCTGTTTTTTTTTTCATTTTTTAGCTATAAGTGATGATCCATGAGTACAAGCATCCTTCATATGAAACCAATTTGCAGGCTGTTGTGCCCAAACCCCCACAGCCCCACCATCCAGTGGGGGGGTGAAGGGTTGTATATTCAATCAAGTTGATCAAATGAGTGTCCAGACTACATTGCTGTAGTTTCACCATTCACCCCAATCGCAGCCCTTACATTATTTACTTATTTTTATGCATTGGTGGTATGTGCATGGAAGTGCAGGTACCAAAAAGGCCACAACATGGCATCAGATGCCCTTAAAAGGTTAGATCAGAGTGCTGGGAACCACACCAGGCCCCTCTCTAAGAGGAGCACATGCTCTTACCCACTGAGCATTCTCTAGAGCCTTCTGAAACTGAATAGTATCAGAGTGAATCAATATATAATTCTGGATGTTTAATGAAAGGCATATAACTATCAAGAAGGGCAGAATTCCCCTGTCATTCTTTTGTTTATGGGAACCTATTTCACAGTATTCCACCTTGAAATCTTACACTTAGAGCCCTATTTCTCCTTGCTTCACTTTCATTCTTAACCTGAGGGTATCATGCTTTCCACAGAATCATCCTTGGCCATCTGAAAAGTCTTACACTTGAAACATAGAAATAAAACTGTGATCATTAGTTTCAGTGGATCATCTCTGGTTATCTTGGGCACTATGTGTCTGAATGCAGGCTAGCAAGCAGTGCTTCAGTGTCAAATTTCTCATAGGCAGTGTGAGGCTCCTATGACTCCATGCCAAGTCTAAAACTCACTGTCTTGAGAGAGTAGCTCATCTGTTTTAGATAAGCCCTTCATCTAGAGGTTCCTATGAAAGCGGAACCGTGATAGTATTATTCAGAGTTTTGCAGAATTAAAACCCATCAGAGAATATGAAGCACCACCATAAATTGTCCTGATAGACATTTATTTCTTCATTTTGGAAATAAGGACTCAAGTAGCCCAGGCCAACATCAAGTCACTGGGTTTCATCCACCTCCCCCACCAACCAAGTGCTGGCGATAGAGGTGTCTGCCCACAGTCGACTATGCAATCAGTTTTTCCTTCTATTTCTCAGTTAAGTTTTTATTTATATTTTATGTGTGTGTTTCACTTCATGTATGTAAGTGTACATGTGTTGTGCCATGACTGCAGTGGCCAAAAGGGGGAAACCGATCCTCTGAACCTGGAGTTCCAGCCAGTTGTTAGCTAGCATGTGGGTACTGGGAACTGAACCCAGGGCTTCTGTGAGAGCAGCCATTGCTCTTACCCACTGCCCTTCCTCAAATGAATCACTGCGAAACACTTTCTCATTTTAGTTCACCTCAGATCCAGCCAAATTGAAACCCCAGGATGAAGGAGCCACCATCCATACCAGTATGTATGGTGAGTAAAGAAACTATTTGAATGTTATAAATTTTATTTTTCTATTCATGTTGTGCTTACTGTAGAAGCATAGAAATAATTAGTTAACAACACAATTCATACAGAACACAGGAAATTCAGGAAAATTTCCACATATTGCCATTGGATTATGGAAAAACCATGTTCGTTGGCTATGCTGGATGATTACATATCGCTTAAGTTGGGTAGTTACCACCACATTCACTTCTAGACCAGATCATGACCTCGTGAAGAAGTGCAGTCCAATTTGCCGCTCTGCTTTGCCCCATTGTTCCCAGCTCTGGCAAGAACCAGACTTGTTTTGCTTGGTTTTTCTCTATGATTTCCCTCTTCTGAATATTTCATCCAGAGTCATACAATACTAAGCCCATGTTTACTGTTCCTTTCACTTAGCTCATTGTTTCCAGGGTTCATCTGTGTTTTGTTGAGGATCTGCTCTTCCTCCCCTTCTACTACTGAATAATATTCCATTGTGAGTCTCACGGTCTTAGATGATGGGACTGCTGCAAGTGGGATGTCATCCTGGGGCATATTCTGCCCTCATGTCCGCATGCCTGTGCCTTTGAATGGCATGAAGCATGATGTAGAACACTTCAGTATATGCCCTCTATCCTTCTCATATATTCTGCCTAAAATACCAAATTATGTTAAAAGACAAAACAGAACTGGGATGCTAATACTAATAGTAGCCAGTGTGTATGGCTCCTAGTGTGCCCCACAGTCCTCTGGGTTCTGTATCTCTACTCTCTAGTGCAGTCTTCCCTGCAGGCCAGTAAGTTAGCTATTACTTTTCTACTTTACAGAAGAAGAAATTGAAGGGGAGAATGTGCACTTGCTCAAGTCAAAACACATAGTAATTCTAGGTATATTATCTGAGACCTTCTGAAATTTGTACAGACTACACCTCTCAAACTTCCCTCAAACATTTAGTTGCTACTGGGGCCATATTGGTGTTTATCACTGATAGACCTGAGTTCCTCAGACATATGAACATCAGCAATTACATGTAAAGGGGACCTGTTTTGAATATAAAATTATAAATCTGTATTCCAACTCATGTTCAGGCTTAATACATATTGACAACTGATAAACCATTACTTCAGATGCTGCATGTGGTGGTATACCTGTGATTGCTACCTCAAGATAGATTTTATATGGAAAATCAAAGATAATGTGTTTTGCTCCAAGAGCAGGGCTGGCAAGCTTTGGCATGGGGGACCAGGCTTCCCTTGGAGAAATGAGGCCCAGGATGCAACAAGTCAGTCCACTCTGAAAGAAGCCATGAACATTATGATATCAGGCTGAGTCCAGGAATTTTCAGCACACAGGTGATGAGCAGATTTGTACCCAGTGTTCATAAATATTTCCTGTCATTTCTCTTTCTTTTAGTTGCAAAAACATCAGGATACACAGACAGAGGCTGAAGAACTTGGTATGAAGATGGAGGAACACATACTAAAGTAAGATTGAAAGCTGCATACAAAATCTCTTGAGAGTTGATAATATGAATAAGTTTGCCAAAAATAACTCTAGATGCTTAGAGTCTGAAACACTTGCCATATATTTCTACATTGTCTATTTAGCATTTGTACAGTGGGTGGTAGATGTGAATAGCATAATCTTGAGGCCCTGGGGTTCAGTCCCTACCCAAAGAAAGAAAGAAATCATGCCTAATTTTCATCTCTTAACTTGGCTCTTTACATAACAAACAAAATAGAATAGAAAGTATGGTACATTTAACCCATCACCTGCTTTACAGACATTCTATTAAGTACATAAATGTTCATGTATATATACAGATTCTAATGTTAAAATTAATATGCTATTTTGATAAGTATTCTGAGAATAATTAAAATACATCTTTATTTCTTGCTTTAGGACTGAAATAAAAAATGTCAGGCTAAATAAAACAGGTCATGAGACAGCAAACTCCAAAAATCAGAGAACTCCAGACAAAGCTGCCCAAAGAAGGGGCAAAATGGGTAGGCACTGAAAATTTGCGAGTTTTTCTTCATGTCTACCACACTGCCAATACCTTTTTCTTTCTTTACTTGAGTATGGGAACATTTTAAGCAACATGAAAATTCTAATTCATAAGAGATCCATTGCACTCTTATTGCTTCCTCCTGATGGCCACTAGTGCAAATCCTCTTGACTTCAAAGTTACGAGGTGGTGAATGTATATCATTAATGATGGTGATGGTGATAGTTTACTGGAAAGGAGTGCAGTTGGTAATTTAAACCAAGGTTTTTAATACTCTTCTCTGACATTTATCTGTTTATCAGTTTATACACACTTGTATTTTTCACCTTTTGCCTATTTTCACAAACTGATGTAAAAATAACTGATTATCAGTTATTAATCTTTGACTCTATCAAGCAATTTCATGATTTGGTCTACATTTCTGAATTTGCCTTGCCCTCTGAACCTTTCAGTGCATCTGTAGAATTAATTGGAACAGTTCTGGAGACTTACTCATGGGGACCATTGTTTAACATCCTTTTTGAAACCATACATTTTTCTCTTTGGACTCCAAAAAAGAATTAGAAGTTATTGCAAAGGAGGAATGGCTGTTGCTAAAGACTTTCATAGAAAACTAGTGTCCCTGGTATTTCAACTTCAGAAACAAATTTCATGATTTACTTATTTTCGTGTGTTTGTGTTTTTTTATGTGTGGGTATGTGCATGGAAGTGCAGGTGCCAAGAAGGCCACAGCATGGCAGCAGATGCCCTGGAAAGGTTAGATAAGTGTGCTGGGAACCACACCAGGCCCTGTTCTCTACAGCCATCAGAAACAGGACAATCTCAGACAGGATCAGTGTATAATTCTGGATATTTCATGAGAAGCATTTAACAGTCAAGAAGAGTAGAATACTCCTGTCATTCTTGCTTTTGTTTTGGGGAACGAATATCACAGTATTCCACCTTGGAGTCTTAAACTGGAGCATACTAATCTAGAAATGTTCATTTTAGCCTCTCTTTTAGAAGCAGGCAACTGAACTGGGATAAAACATCTGATGGAAATATTAACCAAATATTTGCAATTTCAGTTTTGCTATTGCAATTAGAGCCCTATTTCTCCTTGCTTCTCCTTCATTCCCGGGGATATCATGCTCTCGACAGAATCATCCTTCGCCATCTGAAAACCCTGGCACTTGAACCATAGAAATAAAACTGTCTTCATTAGTTTCAATGTATCTCCTTGGATTGTCCTGGGTGGTTCCTCAGCACTGTCTGCCTTAATCCAGCCTAGCAAGCAGTGTTTCGGTGTCAAATTTCTCATAGGCAGTGAGGCTCCTGTGACTCCATGCCATGTCTAAAACTCACTGTCTTGAGAGAGTAACTCATCCATTTTAGATAAGCTCTTCATCTTGAGATTCCCATGAAAGTTGCACAGTGATAATATTTCTTTATAGGATTTCACAAACTTAAAACCCATCAGAAAATTTGAGGCACCCTCTTCTGACCTCCGCAGCATTCCATGACACGGGTGCACAAACTTGCATGCAGACAGTACATTGATACACATACAGAAATAAATAAATGCCAGGCGTGGTGGCGCACGTCTTTAATCCTAGCACTTGGGAGGCAGAGGCATGCAGATCTCTGTGAGTTCAAGGCCAGCCTGGCCTACAGAGTGAGTTCCATGACAGCCAAAGCTACAGGGAGACCCTTTCTCAAAAAGACCAAAAAAATAAAAAAA
This sequence comes from Rhizomys pruinosus, assembly GCA_009823505.1. Taxonomy (NCBI): domain Eukaryota; kingdom Metazoa; phylum Chordata; class Mammalia; order Rodentia; family Spalacidae; genus Rhizomys; species Rhizomys pruinosus. Next base: position 1,219,631 of record VZQC01012024.1, on the reverse strand, counting down.
AGAAAATAAATAAATAAACTGATAAACAGATAAATGACAGAGAGGAATATTGAAAACCTTAGTTTACATTAACAACTGCTCTCCTTTCCAGTAAACCATCACCATCACCATCATTAATGATACACATTCAGCCACCTTGTACCTTTGAAGTCAAGAGGATTTGCACCATCAGGTAGACACAATATGAGTACAATGGATCCCTTATCAATGAGAATTATCATATTTTTGCTTGAAATATTTCCATACTCAACCAAAGAAAGAAAAATGCATTGGCAGTGTGGCAGACAGGAAGAAAACCTCACAAATTTTCAGTGCCTACCANGCTTTGCTCCATGTTCTTCTTGCTTTCATGGTTTGCGGCGAGAAGTCATTTGTGATTCTGATGGGTTTCCCTTTGTATGTGACTTGTTTTTCTCTTGTGGCCTTCAGAATTTTATCTTTGTTTTGGGCATCTAGCACTTTGACTATGATATGGCGTGGGGAGTTTCTTTTCTGATCTTGTCTATTTGGAGTCCTATGTGCTTCTTGTATTTGAATGGGTTTGTCTATTTTTAGTTTGGGGAAGTTTTCATCTATTATTGTGTTGAAGATATGCTTAATACTATTCTCTTGAGATTCTTTTCCTTCCTCTATTCCTATGATATGGACGTTTGATCTTTTCATAGTGTCCCATATTTCCTGGTTGTTCCACTTTTGTGTATTTTTAAATTTTTCATAATCTTTATTTGAGTTTTTTAGTTGCTCTGAGTTATCTTCCAGATCTGATATTCTTTGCTCAGCTTCCTCCATTCTATTTCTGAGGCTTTTTCCTTTCCTTTCTTCTTGATTGGATGAGTGTTCTATTTCCTTTTTCATTTCATCCTGTGATTTCTTTAATATATCCATTTCTTTTTTGAGTTTCTCAATCTCTTCTTCATGCTCCTTCCTTCGTTGGTTGGCTTCCTTTTTCAGTGTTTCTACTTCCTTAAGGTGTTTTTTTTCTCTCTCTCTAGTTCTTTCTGGAGTTTGTCAATCCCTTCCTTTAGTTCTCTGAATTCTTCTTTATGTTCTTTAACTTCTCTGCATAGGTCTGCAATTATTCCTCTAAGGTCTATTTCTGGGGTCACCACCAAGGGGATCCCATTGTACCTCTCTCCTACAGAGTTAGTAGAGCTTGGTGTGGAATTATCCTGCACCTTTCCCATGTTGTCCCTTCGTCGTGTCCCTGGCATGTGGATTTCCGTTTTGTGATTTAAATCACAAATTCCTTTTCAGTGTGTTGAAGGCTAAAGCTTCTTTTGTTTTGCTTACCTCCTTCTTACACTTTTTTTTTCTTCCTCTCCCCCTCCTTGTTTATGGAGTGTTGACTTGTCTAGGTTTTCAGGCTTTCACTTTTGTTTATAGATTGGATATTGGAAGTCTAAGTCACTCTTCCTTTCCTGTTCTGAGAGTTCTCCTAATCCAGTCCACTGGATACTCTCCCTTCCTCAATTCCAATTGTTGGCGGGGGGGGGAGGGTGGGATATGCCTGGCTTAGCCTGTGCCCCAGGACCTGAGTCAGGCACCAAAGCGAGTCAGACCCAAGCTCAGGACTGCTTCTGGCTGCGAGGGGCGAAGGGCAACCCACCAGGCTTAGGGCACAAACCTAGCCCCTGCCAGCCACCTGGCCCTCTGCCACAGACCAGAAATCACTTGTCCAGCACCACAAAAGTCACTCTGTCCTAAGCTTTTACCTGCCTAGAGCCTTCGGACGGCTCCAAGTGTTCCTATCAGGTCTGGAACCGGAGTCCAAACACACGACCCTACTGCAGCCTGAGTCAGGCACCAGAGCAAGCCAGACCCAAGCTCAGGACCGCTTCTGGCTGTGAGGGGGGAAGGACGACCTGCCGGGCTTAGGGCATGAACCCAGCCCCCGCCAGCCACCTGGCCCTCTGTCACAGATCAGAAATCAATTGTCCAGCACCACAAAAGTCACTCAGTCCTAAGCTTTTACCTGCCTAGAGCCATCTGATGGCTCCAAGTGTTCCTATCAGGTCTGGAACCAGAGTCCAAACACACGACCCTACTGCAGACAGAGGCTTTAAGGAAGAAGGGTAGAGATAAAATATATCCTATGTAATGATGGTAGAAGGCGAATACTGTGTAGGAGTGCAAGGGTAAAAATGGGGATGGGTACCAGGGAGAGGATGGAGAAGGTGCGGAGGATAGGCTCAGCCAAAACAAACGATGTGTGTCAATAGCCAAGGAAAGTTGCTATTTTATATGTAAAGTAAAAAGGAGGAGTTGGAAAGAAAACAGAATATGTGTGTCAGTGCCACAAGGGAAATTGCAATTGTATATTTAAATGAAATTGCACAGGTCAGATACCATGGAGTAGTTGCACATATGAACTCACAGCACTAATAGTAGCACATGCACCAAGTCAGCCAGGGGCCCAGCATGGAAGGAGGAGTTAGGCAGAAAGCCCAGCCCTGGCTGAGGATGAATTGGCATTTTATAGATGTTTGGAGAGGGAGTCAGTTTTCCTTACTGCTGTGACACCTTGTAGGTTGACCAGATTCCAAGAGAGAGACCCATAGTCAGTAGCACTTGGAAAGCACAGCTTAGGATTGGTGAGCCTTTTATTACAGATACAAATAGGAATAGAGGATATGAAGATTGATTTGATGGAGTAGGAAGGTTAGGGTGGAAAGGGGTGCAGAGGTCTGATTGTGATCAAAATACTTTGTATGAAATTGTCTACTCAATAAAATACTAAAAGAGGAAGTGCAGATATGGATGAGAGTCTCAAACCTAGTTATAGACAGCGTTACTTCCTGGGCAGGGGCATTTTATTTATAGTAAGGAAGGTGTGACCCAAATTCCTTTTCATGTCCTTCTTAACCATCTGAACGTCTTTGCAGAAATGACCGCTTCTTCTGCCAATTCAAAGCGAGGTCTTCTTTCCACTCTTTATTTGAAGGAGTATTTCATATATCTTAGACATGCATGTATTTTTAGATAAGTGTTTTGGAAGCACAATGATATTTAGTTTTGATGAAATCTACTTCAAATCTTTATTATTTATAGATCCTTTCCAGGGACAAATGCAAGATCCAGTCAAATGGGGTTTATGCCATATTTTATTCTGAAAATATGATGGGGTTTTTCTTCTTACTCTTACCTGTTATATACATTGTTAATTAAATATGCTGTTTTCTGGGAAAATACTTACTGCTATAATTGTGTTTCCTCAATTCATTGTGAGTTCCAGATGAAATATATAATAAGAAACAGGAATTGCTAAAAGGGAAAATGTTTCTAGGTCATCTTCAGACATTAATATTTAAATGTTACCACAGTATAAATAACTTTTGTAAACATTCATAAGAGAAAAACTTGTACTTTTATAGAAATTTAGGAGTGTTAAAATACAGAAATATAAATCAAACACAGTTGATTTGGCAAAGTCATTACCCTTCAATTGTGTTTTATCAACATGAGGTCTGTAACTCTTATAAATCTGCCTAACCACAGAGCTCATGAACCCATCAACCTACCTCTGTGTCCCAAGTGCTGGAGTGTGCCACCACTCCTGGTAGAAAAAAATATATATTTATAGCCAGCTGTGGTGGTGCATGCCTTTAGTCCTAGCACTTGGGATGCAGAGGCAGGCACATCTCTGAGTTCAAGGTCAGCCTGGTCTACATAGTGAGTTCCAGGCCAGCTGAGACTAAAGGGAGACCCTGTCTCAAAAAGACCCAAAAATATTTAAGTAAAACAGTTTCTCTGTATTTGAAAATAATTTTCTAATATCTTCTCAAAGCCTGTAGGTGCCACAGATTTTAGGAAAGAATTTTCCAAGCTAAACCAGTCTCTACAGCCTGACCTGAATGAAACAAAAAAGATCTGGATTGAACTACAAAGAGAATTGGCACAGTAAGATTTTCATAGTTCATATCTGTTCCAACATTCATTATTTGTTTTAGTTGTACTTTCTACTAAAACCAATGTAAGAATACCTTTTATATTTGTGTTTTGGGGGGTGCATGCCTTTAATCCCAGCACTCAGGAGGTAGAGGCAAGTGGATCTTTGTGAGTTCAAGGCCAGTCTGGTCTACAGAGTGAGCTCCAGGCCAGCTGAGACTAAAAAGGAGACCCCGTCTCAAAAATACCAAAAAAGTATACTATGTTAAAATATACTTAATAAATGCAATGCACAATCTGAAATAACTTTCTTCAATGATGTTGGAAATACTCTGCCTTGTATGATTTCCGTCAACCCTGCTTCTTCATTCTGAAGATATTCTGGTCTTTCTTATTTTCCTTCCTTTCAGCATTCCAATTTATACAGTATAAAATCAGACACTTTAAAAATTTTTTCCTTGTCATTTTATTTTACAAAATATATCATGGGGGCATGACATTTTCTAGGGTCTCACATGCACCTGAGATGCACGTGCTATTGCTCTTCTCACATATGTCTTGATCCGCATTCCCATCCAGATGTATCTATTTCTCTTCCTGTCTCTTGGTCTGTATACACCTGTGTTTGTTCATTTGGTCGGGGATTGTGAGCTAGCACATACCATTCTTCTGTCTGTGCCTTCATCTTCAGTTAATGACTGGAACCATGCACAAAAAGCTTTGCATTTTCCATTCTTTATAATTTATACAGATGAAAATTTCTACACTATTCCTGCTTGGTTTCTAAAACAGTACTTACCCAAAAGAAAGCAGCTGTAGCAGGTATAGAATGTTCCTCATACACATACACTCAGGCATCCTTTGACATTGTGAGGGGTTTGATCCCAGAATGCACTTGCAGAAACCAGAATCCATATGCGATATTCACTCCTTTGGATTTCTACAACCAAATACCAGACAGAGGCCAATTAAGGGAAGATTGATTTTTGCCACAGTCTCTGAGAGGATAGAGCCCATCCTGCCATGAAGGAACCATCCATGCAGCATAACATGGCACTCCACTCTGTTACTACTGAACAATGTGTCTTGCTCTCAACAGTATTGATCATGCAATATTTAAGAAAGTAGTCATTGTACTGTATTGTTCAACGATTAAAGAATAGACATGAAGGTCTGCATATGTTCACTACATGTGCACAATTTCTCCTGGTTGATTTCTTGGAAACTGAACTCACTGATACTGAAAGGTGACTGTATAGGTCTCTCATACACAGAAACATTTTTATTACCCAAACTGAAGGAATAAAATGGACCATGATGTTTCTGTGCCCAGAGAGAAAACTGAAAACTTATCCACTGTCTTTGAGCCTCCACCATGGGCCTGGATGGGCCTGGCTTTCTTCCTCCTCCATTTTCTCACGCTATGTAAACAAACACTTTCTAGTTTCATCTTGAAAGTCTTCAATTGTTATCTTCTTGATTTCTAATGTTTTCTTCTAAGGATCTGCCTATGTTTTTTCCCATTTCCACAAAGAGTCGAAAGGTGATTTGCTGCCTCTTTTTTTCTGTTTTGAATGATCCATTGACATTTTTTGTTGGCTGCATTTTTGCGCCTAGATTAATGTCTCACCCACGTTAATCACACCCACTTTCACTCACCTATGTCCCCTCTTTCCCCGAATCTCCCATTTTTTTGTTCCTTTCTTCTTATAGATTGTGATCAACAATTACTAAAGTGGGTATTTTCACCTTTAGAGAACACTTTATAGTGTTTTCTTCTTCATCTTTGTCTCTGGTCTCTGTAATATAACTTAATTATTGGATTTCCACATACTGCTATTGATATTATACATATGAGGAGTCCAGTCATGCTACAATCTTAGCTATGTATTTTATATTTTTCATTGTTGTCGTGTGAATGTATGATATGTGTGGGTTACATGCCAGTTACATTTGCCTCATTGCGTGTATGGATGGCAGACAATAAATTTGTGGAATTAGTTTTCTCATTGTATCTTCTGTGGGTTCTGGCAACCAATTCGGGCTGTCAGGCATGCATGGAAGCTGCTTTCTCAGCAGGGCTCTCCTCCTACTCCAAGTCTTAGTTTCTTTAAAAATGTTTTCTAATTGACTGTGTTTGAAGCAAGTGAGAATCATAATCTATTGTTTAGTTGTATGTTTGCACATAATTCTTGCTTATGCATCTATGATTCATGCTTTCAATGCTGTAACTAACTCAATTAACTTAATTCCGGTAGAATTAAGAAACACCTACAAACAACTGAACGTAAAACTAGACAACACATTTCAAATATCAGGTGATATGAAACGGATCTTCCAACTGTTCGGCCAAGACATGAGGTACTTAATTTTCAATAAGTTTGCGGACCAAGATCATTAATTTTATGAAATACAAACTTCTCAGTATCTTAACAATGAAGCTACCATCCATCATTTCCATCCTTGCATAGGCTTATGGACCTGCCTATTTACTTTTTGCATGTTCATTACCAAAACTACTTAGATAGCACTGGATAGTGTGTTGTCAGACTTATTTTGTGAATTGTCCTTTTTACTCTATGCTACAAGGAAAATTGTCATTTTATATGTAAATTGTATGGGTTGGCCACTTCTAGATCACTACGTTTTGGTGAGCTGTGATCAGCTTCCTATGAAATGTTAGTTATGCTATAATTTTTCTTGTGGGTTTAAGATTTTTGACATAGTACTTATTTTCCATTGGGTGGAATACTGAGTTGATGAGTTAACTTTTTCACTTCAATGGCATTCTCCCAATTGTAAGAAAATAAAAAAGAAAACAAATTTTATACTCAAAAAGTCCCTAAAGCTTCAGATATCAACAAATAGCCAATGAACATTAATATTCTGATGCACTTAATGAACTCTGAAGGCTACTTAGATATTAGGGAAATGACTCTTACCTCCCATAAATACAGGGAAACTTTGTTTTTTAAAATTTTATTTATTTCTGTATGTGTATGAATGTACTGTCTGAATGCAGGTCTGTACACCGTGTTGGGCAATGCCTCGGAGGTCAAAAGAGGGTGTTGGATTCCCCTGGAACTGGAGTTCTTCTGGAATTGGAGTTTCAGACGGTTCTCGGCTGCCATGTGGATGCTGGGGATCAAACCTGGGTCCTCTGTAAGAGCGGTCGGTGCTCTCAACCGCTAGGCCATCTCTCCAGCCCAATACAGGGAAACTTTGGAAAGCCATTAACTTAGCTTCCAGGTGATTTTCAAAGATTTCCTTCATATCCAAAATTTGCTTCAACAGGACTTCATCTCGTGCAGATGCTTATAGCTTAAAGCAATCTGAAATGAGTAAATTTTATAAAATCAATAACCTTGCAAAACCAGAAATAAGAATACATCCTGATTGCTATTTACTGACCACGTGTGGACTCCCTTTCTTTCTACAGAGTTTATGGCTGTTCTGCATTCAGTATCATTGTGTTCACTATGCAAATATTTAATTTTCAGAATGAAGCCAATATATGTTTTTCTCCTTTTCTCTTGAACAATAGATGGTTAAGATATAAAAAGACCTTTAAGATATGAAGATATTGGGCTGGAGAGATGGCCTAGCAGTTAAGAGCACCGACTGCTCTTGCAGAGGACCCGGGTTCGATCCCCAGCACCCACATAGTGGCTGAGAACCATCTTTAACTCCAGTTCCAGGGGAATCCAACACCCTCTTCTGACCTCCGCGGCTTTGCACAACACGGGTGCACAAACCTACATGCAGACAGTACATTCATACACATAAAAAAAGATATGAAGACATGAACTATGGTTTTTCTAATGAGAAATGGAGACAAAATGTCATGGTATCCTCATAATCTACGGAGTTGTAATTTGAATCACAACATCCAAACATAAGACCGATGTTTTAATAACATCCATTTCTCTGTATTGGAAACATTGTCCCTTTACACAGGGTGTCAATCAAACACGAGGCAGAAAACCAAAGCAGAATTATGCTGTGATACACTGGAGATGTGCATGCAGTATTGGAGTCAATTTGACTGTATTTCTATCATTTCCATTCATCTTTGCCCCCTTCCAACTCTTCCCACATACTCATCCAAACTATCCAAGTTTTTATCTCTTTTTAATTATTATTGTTTTACACACACACACAAACACACACACACCCACACACACAAGGAGGTATCAGAGTTTTCTTTTACTAATTGAGATCAAATAGAGTCAATATTAATGAAAAATATTTAAGTCTTTTTCCCATATTTTTAGAATCACTAACACTAAAGGAATCAAACTAGTTGTGTTTAGAATTATCATAATTATTTAAAAATTTCCTTGTATCTTCCTTCAGGAAACACCACAAACTGGAAGTTCTTTTGAATCTGGGCAAACCACACCTGCTCCCACCCAACATGTTCCAGCAGCTCCTCCGGAGTGCGCTGTCAGAAGTCTTCATGATTTGGGGCATATCGCCAGAAGTTCTTTTGACTCAGAAATTATGAGAGCCAACACTAGGTCACGGCAGTTTGATGAGTTTCTTAACCGATTCCTAGAAGAAAGGGTTAGTTATGTTATAATTTTTCTTGTGGGTTTAAGATTTTGGACATAATACTTATTTTCCATTGGGTGAAATACTGAGGGGATTAGTTCACTTTCTCATTTTAAAGTTATCCTCATGATTGTAAGAAAATAAAGAAAAGAAATTTTATAAATTTTTAAGTCCCTAGTGTCCTAGTTTGTCTTCCATTGCTGTGACAAAACACTGACCGACAACAACTTGGGGAGGAAAGGGTTTATTTAGCTTACATCTCCTGGGTCACAGTTCATCACTTAAGGAGCCCAAAGCAGGAACTCAGGGCAGGAACCTGGAGGCAGGAGCTGAAGCACAGGCCATGGAAGAATGCTGTTCACTGGCTTGCTCCTCTGGCCCATGCTCAGCCTGCCCTCTTATACTGTACACAACAACCTGCCCAGGGTGGCACTACTCATTGTGGGTCGGGCCCTCTCACACTGCTCGACCATCAAGACAATACTCCACAGATCTGGCCACAGGCCAATCCAATTAAGCCAATTCCCCAGTTGAGGCTCCCTCAACCCAGGTGTGTCAAGTTGACACAAAAGCTATCCAGCACACTAGAGATTTAGTTATCAACTAGTTTCTTCAGTCAATGAATGTAACTATTCTGATGCACTTAATGTTCTTTAAAGGTTTCATGGATATTGGGAAATGACACTTACCTCCCATAAATACAGGGAGACCTTGGAAAGCCATTAGCTGAGCTTCCAGGTGATTTTCAAAGATTTCCTGCACATCCACAGTTGCCATTAGAAGACTTCATCTCCTGCAGATGCTCATAGCTTAAGGCAATCTGAGATGAGTAGATTTTATAAAGTCAATGACCTTCCAAAACCAGAAATGAGACTACATCCTGATTGCTATTTACTGACCACATGTCAATTCCCTTTTTTCCACAATGAGATTATTACGGAATTATACTCTGTGTTCAGTATAATTGCATTCACTATGCAAATATTTAATTTTCAGAATGAAGTTAATACATGTTTTCTACTTTTCTCTGGAATGAAAAATGTTTCAGACAGCTGTGAAATAAAAAGACCTTTAAATAGAAACTATATGGAAATATGAACTACGATTTTTCTACCCACAGTTTCATATAAAATCCCATAGTAGCCTCATAATCCTGGGTGTTGTGATAGGACTCTCTCTAGCTACACATGGCACTGATGTTTTAATAATGTCCATTTCTCCATACTGGAAATGTTTGTACCTTACACAGCATGTCATCAAAGAATAGGGAGGAGAAAGTTGAATTATGCTTTAGTCCATGTGAGATGTACATGTACAGCTGGAATGCCTTCTACTGTATTTCTATCATTTGCACTCATCCTCACACCTTCCACCTCTTCTCATGTACCAATTCAATCCTTCTCAAATTTAATCACCTAATATATATATATATATTATA
>VZQC01012024.1:1111880-1209683 GCA_009823505.1 Rhizomys pruinosus | reverse complement strand
ATATATATATATATATATACTGAGCTTTAGGCCAGATGGGACTAAAGGGAGACCCTGTCTCTCCAGTATATACTCTCCACTATATACTCTTAGTCCTTGCCCCTCATGTAGCTAGGACTGACTAGTTGGATGGGAAGGGTGGCTGACTCTCCTCACCTCTCCTTCTTCTCTGAAGGTCAACAGTCAACAGGTTTGTAATCCTAGGCAAGCAGGTGCAACCAGCCTTGGGAAGAAGCCCATAGCATAGCTTGCTAGGCATAAATTCCTCCTGGCTGGGCCCTGATATCTATTCAGTAGCCTGGAAGCCCTATAAGCTATTGCTTTAACAACCATCACGATCTCCACAGCACTTTTTGAAATCCGTGGGTTTTTATATTCTTGCCAGTCTAATATACTGTTAAAAATCTCAATCTAAGGGGCTGGAGAGATGGCCTAGCGGTTAAGAGCGCCGACCGCTCTTGCAGAGGACCCGGGTTCGATCCCCAGCACCCACATGGTGGCTGAGAACCGTCTGAAACTCCAATTCCAGGAGAACTCCAGTTCCACGGGAGTCCGACACCCTCTTTTGACCTCCGCGGCATTGCACGTCACGGGTGCACAAACTTGCATGCAGACAATACATTCATACACATACGGAAATAAATAAAATTAAAAAAATCTCAATCTAAACTTCTCATTAATATGCTAATTCATCCTGTAGTTTTCAGAACGCTATGGCCATGGCACGGTAGGGAAGGAAGTGTGCATTTTGCTTATGGTTCCAGGCAGATGACGTCCACGGCGGCAGGGATGCATAGCCTAGAGGCTGGCAGAGCAGAGAGCTGAGTGCTCCCGAAACTGCAGAGAGCAAGCTCAAAGTAGTGGTGCAAGGCTATGAATTCTTAAAACCTGCCCACTGTGACATGCTTCCTCCAGCTATGCCAGATCCCTAAATGTTCCATGACCCTTCCCCAAAGTGCTACATCTGCCCAAGCATTCCGGTACCACAGCCTATGGCTCAAGCTTTTCATTTATTTTCATTAAACCCACCATAGTGGATATTAATATAAGAACGATTCAGAGAATCATATGAGAATGATTTTCAGTTGCACAGTCATGCAGGGCTTATATCCACTGAACCTAAATTGAGAGAGAGAGAGAGAGAGAGAGAGAGAGAGAGAGAGAGAGAGAGAGAGAGAGAAAAGGAAGAGAAGAGAGGAGAGGAGAGGAGAGGAGAGGAGAGGAGAGGAGAGAAGGAGAGGAGAGGAGAAACACAAATCCTGGAATCCGTTTTGTAATAATGCAGATCAAATACAGTAAATAGTGATGAAAAGTATTTACATCTATCTTTTTTTCTCACATCACTGACACTAAAGTAATCAAATATATGATTTCTGAATCACTGACACTAAAGTAATAATATATATGCATAGTTACCATAATTATTAAAATATATTCTTGTATATTTCTTGTGCATTAGTCAAGAGTTCAAAGAATTAAAAAAAAAAAAAAAGAGTTCAAAGAAGAAGCACATTTGAAATTACCAGAACAGATGTGCTCAGTGCACTGCTGCTGCTGGAGCTGCTGCTGCTGCTGGAAGTCTTCCTTATAACTTGGATTCCAGCAGCTGTATTTTGGAAATGTTGAGACTCAGAGCACTTTCAAGGGCACGACAATTTGATGACAATCTGGACAGCTTCCTTGAAAGTGGTGGTCGTGATAAATTTTTCCTTTTGGATTAAGATTTCACATATAATATTTATTTTTAATTGGACTGAAATACTGAGTTGGCTAATGAACTCATTCATTTTTAAATTATTCTCACAATTGTGCACTAATAACAAAAATTTACCTTCATTTGAGTCAATAAACATAACCCCTGTGATAGGTATGTTCTTTAAAGGCTACACAGATATTATTAGCAAATTATTTACCTTCTATAACTATGAGGGAATCTTTGGAAAGCATTGGCTTAGCTTCAGAGTGATTTCCAAAGACTTCCTGCCACATTGGAAAACATCCAATTCTCTGTTTTGAAATTGCTTGCATATCACACAGAATTGGGAAGAAAGAGCTGAATTAAGCTTGAAACCATCTGAGATGTATGTCTGCTATTGGCATACTTTTTTTGTCCCAGGAAGAAATGTGAAAATAAAATGCTGATTTCAACAAAATCAAAGAACAGACACTACTAGTTTTTTATTCTGTATATAAGGTTATTAAAACACCAATTTCATTCAGTAAACATGGGTTCTATTAAATAATATTTTCAATAATAGAAAATTGAATCGACTCCTATTACTTGAGACCTAGGCCTTATTTCTTACTTAGACTATGTCTCACATCACACATCTCAACTATTAATCTAAACAAAATAATTATGGTTCCTATTTATGTGATGACTTTTAAACTGTTCTGAAGGTACAGTAGTTCCAAAAAGTATTATTCAAAGGTCACATTTTCCTCTTTGTCTAACAATTCTATTAATTTTTTAAAAATAGCATAGAAAATATTACATCTCATAACACCATTTTCAAACAGCTTTTTTCTGGCGATGCCTTCGCCCTATCTCTCCTGCTTTCTTGACCCTTTCTTCCTTCAATAGCAGAGGCCACATTTTCTCAGTATCATCCCCCTTATTTAACATGAACCTTATCTATAATATACAATTTTTGCAGAGTTTGTGGCAATTGGAAAGTGGTATATAGAGAAACAAAGGAGATGAGTTATCAAACTTCATGAATTAATTTTAATCAGTTCTGAAATAAACTGATGGGAGAGTAAACTAGTACATCCATTATGAAGTCAATGTGGAATTTAAGAAGCTACACAGATCTGCTATATGAGTCACTTTACAATACTCCTGGCAAAACACTGAAAAGACTGTATATCCTACTACAGAGATACTTGTCCAACCCTGTAGTGTGGTTCTGTTGAGAATAGTCAGGAAATGGAGCCAGTCTTGTCTCAAAAAACAACAAAATGATGAATGGATAATGAAATTGTACATCCACATGCCAGAATTTTTTTAAAGCCAATTTTTATTGAAGCTTTCTGCACTTCATACAAAATTTCCAATAAAATCTAGATCCATGCCCCCCTTCCTGCCCCCCCCACCCCACCAGAGCTCATTCATTCTGTCAAACACGTTTTTCAGCTTTTTCTCAGTCTCTCAAAATTCTCGATGCAGAAGTTTACTGTTTCAAGCTGAGGTTCACCATTTCAGTCAGTTCTTTGACCCAGTCTTGTTGTTGTTGTCGTTATTCCTTCCAAAATGCATCACTCGAAAATATGCATATATGCATGCCACATATATCATAGGTTTTAGCATCTTCAGCTTATGATATTTTTTTCTTTATTAGGCTGAAAGATGTCATATTTGAAGGCTCCTCCTTGGCAAGACCAAGCCACCATCGGTTCTGCCCTTGTGCTCCACACTGGGGTCTTCCCTTCCCATGGTCACCAAATGAGGTCCAGTAAGCACCGCATCCTGTCTTGATCTTCCTGTACTGGTCTCCATGATATGGCCTGGGCAGTCTGAACAAGCTGAAACCCCAGTAGTAGCTCAGTCTACAAGTTGGGTGTCTCAGCAATCCCCATCTGGCACTGAAGGTTTGGAGGATTCTTGTAGAGACATGAGTCTTGAGTCATGCTGGAATTTTATTCAGCTGTAAACATGAACTCTCAACTACTGTTGATATTTTGCTAAATAGATATGGTGTAAAATGGCTTTCTAAATACTTATTTTTAAACCCTTACACTCAGCCATAATAAAAGTAGTTTCTCTGTACACAGAAAAATACATTAATATGAAGACTCCTAACTGGTCCAGAGGGGAGAACACATGACTGTGACTGTGGAGCGCTCATGCCTAATAGGGCATCTACAACACCCACTGAGGGTTCATCAGTCCTACGAACAGGCTGAACAGGGAACAGCTTGGAGTTGGAGAGAGAGAGAGAGAGAGAGAGAGAGAGAGAGAGAGAGAGAGAGAGAATAAACACAAAACTAGGGAGTCAGACATTACCCTGTATTGTTCAGTGCAATGAGGATGCAATGAAAGGAATAATAAAGGACAGCCATGATGGAGGAAAAGAATTTCTGAGAAATTTCTGAAATACAGTTTTTAAAAGCTGTGAAGAAAATTCAGTTGGGTTAAGAATTTGGGCTAAAGAGATGGCCTAGCGGTTGGGAATGCCGACTGCTCTTGTGGAGGACCTGGGTTCAATCCCCAGCACCCACATGGTGGCTGAGAACCATCTTTGACTCCAGTTCCAGGGGAATCCGACACCCTCTTCTGACCTCCCCGGCATTGCACGACACGGGTGCACAAACCTGCATGCAGACAGTACATTCATACATATGATATATAAATAAATAAAATAATGTTTAAAAAAAGAATTTAAAAAAGAAAAGAAAAAAGAAAATCCTCCACAATGATTTCCACGGAGGCTACGCCAGTTTGCACTCCCGCCAGCAGGAAGTGTTGCCCTATGCCCACATCAGTACCAGCATCACTTGTCATTTGTTGTCCTTTGTCATTTTATGCTAGCCATTCTGACCTGGGTAAGAAGAAACCTCAAGGTAGCTTTGATTTATATTTCCTTGATGGCTAAGGATGTTGAGCATTAACTTAAATACTAAATTATTTAGGTATTTCTCAGCCATTTGCATTTTGTTTTTCACAACTATTTGTCTATGTTCAAATTCTTAATTGGATTGATTTCTTGATCCTTAGTTTTTTGAGTTCCTTGTATATTCTAAACATTAACCCTCTGTGCTGCTGGGGTCCTGTTCAGAAGGACTTTCCTGTGCCTGTAAGTTCCAGTGTATTTCCCAATTTTTCCTCTATCATATTTGGGGTACAAGGTCTTACGTTGATGTCCTTGATCTATTCGGAATTAGGTTTGGTGCAGGATAAGGATCTAGTTTCACTCTTCTGTAGTTACCAGATCAAACAGCACCTTTTGTTAAAGATTCTTTTCTTCACTGTGTATTTCTTGCCTCTTTGGAGAAAAACCAAGTGGCTGTAAGTACATAGACATTTAATTTGTTTCCTCAATTCTATCCCACAGATCAATACATCTGTTTTGATGCCAGAGCCATGCTGTTTTTATTACTATAGCTTGAATAATATATTAAAATCAGGGATGGTGACATTTCCAGCACTTCTTTTATTTATTCTTCTGGCTAGGCCATTTTCACAATATACATGAATATGGGAGCTGGTTCCATCTTCTGGCATATTTTCCAATTTCTCTCTTCGATGTCTTAAAGTTATTATACAAGTCTTTCACTTCCTTGGTTCCTCAAAAAGTAGGGACTGATCTACCACATGATTGAGCTATACCACTCTTGGGTGTACACCTTCTACAGAGGTATTTGCTTATCTGTATTCATTGAAGCACTATTCACAGTCATCAGCCAACTGATGATTGGGGAATGGAGATGGAAACAATCATCCTGGGCGAGGTAACACAGACACAGGCTGTTTGAATGTTTGGATATGTGCGTTTCATACCCGGAGGTCACGAATCTAGTAAAAAGCCATGGGAGGATCCACTTTCAAAGAAATGGATGTAGGATGCAGTGATAACAACTAGGAATGGAGACTAACAGATTAGGAATGATTATATGGGGTGGAGAATGGGTATGCAGAGTAGGAGTGTGGAGAAGAATGACACTGGAGAGCTTTTTGAAAAAGTTATGTGGAAATCCATAGAAGCTTCCTAAAAATAATTGTGATATATTTCCATACAGAGAGATTAAATGGGATTAACCTACAATTGGGGAAAATGTCTGCATTAGGCACCATGGGGTAGCAAATCAAAAGGTCAATTGCAGGAACACTCTTCTGGACTTGTTGACCAGTGGGGTCCCATAGAACAAACATTACAGACTATTGTTATTGTTTTGGTCAGAGCCAGCTGCTCAAGAGACCACATACCTGAGTCAGAAAGCATGGAGAAATAAAGCAGGTAGAGACCTAGAACCTGGATCTCTACTGGCTAGCTTTCAGTGTTGGAGGGAGCTATGCATGTCTCCAGAGGAGAAAAGAAAAAAATCAGTCTTTTCCAGGTGTGAACATATCACACCTCTCCCGTTAGAGCTTGGGGATCATTGCGGAAGAAGAGGTGAGAAAGATTGTGAGAGCCAGTGGCTACAATAAAACACTGTCCTTGTGTTGGACTCAAACTGCCAGACTCACAAAAGAAACCAACGAAGGGCCGCAGATTAATACGAAATTTATTTAATTTGCTGGTGCACCAGAACCCAATTAAGAAAACTGACACATCAGAGAAGCCAATTATTGATGGGTCAGGGATGCAACCCATTCCACTCAAGGATAAGCGCGACCCTGACTGTCTGTTACAGAGAAATTTTAAAGCCCAAAACCACAAACTAGAGGATTTTGGTGACATCATACATACACAATTGCATGGCTATAGAAACACAATGCAAGCAGTGGTGACCTTTAAGCTGATTGGTTGTGTTTAGCAGCGTGAAGCCCCTTGGAGAGGAATGGGCTTCTTAGGGAATAGGAAGCACTCCTTCAGGGCTGGGAAAGTTCATCCTGACCTCAGGTAGCTGTGGGGACTAGGAAATCAGGGTCGGACTGTATTCTTGTGGTTAAGGTAGTCATGGGAACCAGGCTTGCTTCAAATCTACTACAGCATCCATCAAATTGATTCCCAGAGTACCCATGACATCTACTACAACACTTGTTCCCTCTACTACAGCATCCACCACAATGATTCTCTCACAATATGCATGACATCTAATACAACACTTGGTCCATCTACTTCAGCATCCATCACATTGATTCACAGAGTATCCATGACGTCTACTACAATGCCTGCTCCATGTACTACAACACCAACCAGAGTGATTTGCTCACAGCATGTATGACATGTACTAAAAACCTGCTCCATCTACCACATTGATTCCCCACAGCATGTATGACATCTACTATATCTGCCCCACCTACTACAGTATCCATCACATTGATCCTCACAGCATGCATGATGTCTACTACAACACCTGATCCATCTACTAAAGCATCCACCACATTGATTCCCCACAGCAGGTATGACATCTACTATATCTGCTCCACCTACTACAGCATTCATAACACTGATTCCCAAACAGCATCCCCGACCTCTAATACAACAACTGCTCCATCTACAAAAGCATCTAACACAGTGATTCCCACACAGCATCCATGGCATCTGCTACAATCCCTACTCCATCTACTATAGCATCCACCAAAGTGATTCCCTCACAGCATCCATGATATCTACTGCAAAACCTGCTCCAACTACTACAGCATGCACCACAGTGATTCCTTCACAGCGTGAATGACATCTACTACCACACCTGTTCCATCCACTGCTGCATCCATCATATTTATTCCCAACAGCATCCATGACATCTACTACAACTCTTGCTCCATCAACAACAGCATCTACCATATTGATTTTCACACAGTATCCATGACATCTACTACAATACCTGTTCCATATTGACTACAATACCTGCTCCATCTTCTATAGCATCCACCACATTGAATCCCTACAGCATCCACGACATCAATGACAACACCTGATCCATCTACTACAGCATCCACCACAATTATTACTCACAGCATCCATGACATCTACTACAACACCTGCTCCATCTACTACAGCATGCACCACAGTAATACCCTCACAGCATGCATGACATCAACTACAAACCTGGTACATCTACTACAATATTCACCACATTGACTCACTCACTTCATACATGACTTCTACTACAAAACCTGCTCCATCTACTACAGTATCCACCACAGTGATTCACTCACAGCATGCATGACATCTACTACAACATCTGTTCCATCTACTATTGCATCCATCACATTTATTCCCCACAATATCCATGACATCTACTACAATACCTGCTCCATGTACTATAGCATCTACCACAGTAATTTCCTCACAGCATGCATGACATCTACTACAAGACCTGCTCCATCTCCTACAGCATCAACTAAAGTGATTTGCTCACAGCATGGATGATATCCAGTACAACACTTGCTCCATCTACTACAGCATCAACCACAGTGATTCCCTCACAGCATGCATGACATCTACTAAAAGACTTGCTCCATCTACTACAGCATCCACCACAGTGAATTACTCAGAGCATGCATGACATCTACTACAATACCTTCTCCATCTACTACAGCATCAATCACGTTGATTCCTCACAGCATCCATGACATCTACTACAAAAGCTGTTCCATCTACTGCAGCATCCATCACAGTGATTCCCTCACAGCATGCATGACATCTACTACAATACCTTCTCCATCTACTACAGAATCCACCACATTGATTCCCACAAGCATCCATGATGTGTATTCCAATACCTGCTCCAACTACTACAGCATCTATCACAGTGACTCACTGACAGCATGCATGACATCTACTACAACACATGCTCCATATACTAAAGCATCCATCAAATTGATTCCCAGAGTATCCATGACATCTACTACAATGCCTGCTACATGGACTACAACACCTACCACAGTGATTAGCTCACAGCATGTATGACATTTACTACAAACCTGCTCCACATACTACACCATCTACCACATTGATTCCCCACAACATGTATGACATCTACTATATCAGCTCCACCTACTACAGTATCCATCACATTGATCCTCACAGAATGTATGACATGTACTACAAACCTGCTCCATCTACTACACCATTACCACATTGATTCCCCAAGGCATGTATGACATCTATTATATCTGCCCCACCTACTACAGTATCAATCACATTGCTCCTCACAGCATGCATGACATCTACTATAACACCTGCTCCATCTACTACAGCACCCACCACACTGATTCCCCAGAGAAGGTATGACATCTACTATATCTGCTCCACCTACTACAGCATCCATAACATTGATTCCCAAACAGCATCCCTGACCTCTAATACAACAACTGCTCCATCTGCAAAAGCATCCAACACAGTGATTCCCACACAGCATCCATGACATCTGCTACAATACCTGCTCCATCTAATACAGCATCCACCACAGTGATTCCCTCACAGCATTCATGACATCTACTACCACACCTGTTCCATCCACTACTGCATCCATCATATTTATTCCCCACAGCATCTATGACATCTGCTACAACTCCTGCTCCATCTACTACAGCATCCACCATATTGATACCCACACAGAATCCATGACATCTACTACAAAACCTGCTCCAACTACTACAGCATGCACCACAGTGTTTCCCTCACAGCATGCATGGAATCTACTCCAACACCTGTTCCATCTTCTACTGCATCCATCACATTGATTCCCCACAGCATCCATGATATCTCCTACAATACCTGCTCCACCTACTACAGCATCCACCATAGTGATTTCCTCACAGCATGCATGACATCTACTACATCTGCTCCACCTACTACAGCATCCATCACCTTGAATCCCACACAGCATCCATGAAATCTACTACAACACCTGCTCCATCTACTATAACATCCACCACATTGATCTCTCACAGCATCCACGATATCTATTACAATACACTGCTCCATCTACTACAGCATCAACCATAGTGATTAGCTCACAGCATGCATGAAATCTACTACAAGACCTGCTCCATCTACTATAGCATCTACCACATTGATTCCCCACAGCATGTATGACATCTACTATATCTGCTCCACCTACTACAGCATCTATCACATTGATTCTCAGAGCATGCATGACATCTACTACATCTGCTCCATCTACTACAGCACCCACCACATTGATTCCCCACATCATGTAAGACATCTACTATATCTGCTCCACCTACTACAGCATCCATAACATTGATTTCCACACCGCATTCCTGACATCAAATACAACACCTGCTCCATCTACAAAAACATCTGGGGCTGGAGCGATGGCCTAGCGGTTAAGAGCACCGACCGCTCTTGCAGAGGACCCGGGTTCGATCCCCAGCACCCACATGGCGGCCGAGAGCCGTCTGAAACTCCAATTCCAGGAGAACTCCAGTTCCAGGGGAGTCCGACGCCCTCTTCTGACCTCCGCGGCATTGCACGTCACGGGTGCACAGACTTGCATGCACACAATACATTCATACACGTATGGAAATAAAAAAAAAAAAAAAAAAAACATCCAACACAGTGATTCCCACACAGCATCCATGATATCTACAACACCTGCTCAATCTACTACAGCATCCATCATATCTATTCCCCCAGCTCCATGAAACCTACTACAACACCTGCCACATCCAGTACAGCATCCATCACATTGATTCCCATACAGCATGTATGACATCTGCTATAAGACCTGCTCCATATTCTACAGCCTCCACCACAATCATTCACTCCCAGCATGCATGACATATACTATAAAATCTGCTCCATCTAGCACAGTATACAACACATTTATTCCCACACAGCATCCATGACATCTACTAGAACACTTGCTCCAATTAGTACAGCGTCCACCACAGTGATTCAATCCCAACAGGCATGATATCTACAATGACACCTATTCCATATACTACACAATCCACTAAAGTGATTCCCTCACAGCATGCATGACATCTACTACAACTCCTGCTCCACTACAACAGCATCCACCACATTGATTCCTCACAGCATCCATGACATCTACGACAATACCTGCTCCATCTACTACAGCATCCACCACAGTGATTCACTCACAACATGCATGAAATCTACTATAACATCTGTTCCATCCACTACTGCATCCATCACATTTATTCCCCACAGCATCCATGAGATCAGCTACAACACCTCATCCATCTACTACAGCATCCACCACATTGATTACTCACAGCATCCATGACATCTACTACAACACCTGCTCCATCTACTACATCATCCACCACAATAATACCCTCACAGCAAGCATGACATCTACTACAAACCTGGTATATCTACTACAACATTCACCACATTGACTCACTCACTGCTTGCATGAATTCTACTATAAAACTTGCTCCATCTACTACAGTATCCACCACAGTGATTCATTCACAGCATGCATGACATATACTACAACACCTGTTCCATCTACTACTGCATCCATCACATTTATTCCCCACAACATCCATGACATCTACTACAGCATCCACCACAGTGATTTCCTCACAGCATCCATGACAACTACTACAACACTTGCTCCATCTACTACAGCATCCACCACTGTGAATTGCTCACAGCATGCATGACATCTACTACAACACCCTTTCTATCTACTACAGCATCAATCACATTGATTCCTCACAGCATCCATGACATCTATTATAACAGCTGCTCCATCGACTATATCATCCATCACAGTGATTCCCTCACAGCCTGCATGCCATCTACTACAATACCTGCTCCATCTACTACAGTATCCACCACATTGATTCCCACAAGCATCCATGACATCTACTCCAATACCTGCTCCAACTACTACAGCATCCATCGCAGTGATTCACTCACAGCATGCATGATATCTACTACAACACATGCTCCACCTACTACAGCATCCATCAAATTGATTCCTAAAGTATACATGACATCTACTACAATACCTGTTCCCTCTACTACAGCATCCACCACAATGATTCTCTCACAACATGCATGACATATAATACAACACTTGGTCCATCTACTACAGCATCCATCACATTGATTCACAGAGTATCCATGACATCTGCTACAATGACTGTTCCATGTACTACAACACCCACCACAGAGATTTGCTCACAGCATGTATGACATTTACTAAAAACCTGCTCCATCTACTACACCATTACCACATTGATTCCCCACAGCATGTATGACATCTATTATATCTGCTCCACCTACTACAGTATCCATAACATTGATTCCAAAACAGCATCCCTGACCTCTAATACAACAACTGCTCCATCTACAAAAGCATCCAACACAGTGATTCCCACACAGCATCCATGACATCTGCTACAAGACCTGCTCCATCTTCTACAGCATCTGCTAAAGTGATTTGCTCATAGCATGCATGATATCCACTACAACACCTGCTCCATCTACTACAGCATACATCATAGATAGTGCTCCCCCACAGCCTCCATGACATCTACTACATCTGCTCCACCTACTACAGCATCCATCACCCTAAATCCCACACAGCATCCATGAAATCTACTACAACACCTGCTCCATCTACTATAACATCCACCACATTGATCTCTCACAGCATCCATGACATCTACTACAACACACTGCTCCATCTACTACAGCATCTACCGCAGTGATTAGCTCACAGCATGCATGAAATCTACTACAAAACCTGCTCCATCTACTATAGCATCTACCACATTGATTCCCCACAGCATGTATGACATCTACTATATCTGCTCCACCTACTACAGCATCCATCACATTGATCCTCACAGCATGCATGACATCTACTACAACATCTGCTCCATCCATTTCAGCACCCACCACATTGATTCCCCACATCATGTAAGACATCTACTATATCTGCTCCACCTACTACAGCATCCATAACATTGATTCCCACACAGCATCCCTGACATCTACTACAACACCTGCCACATCTAATACAGCATCCACCACATTGATTCCCACACAGCATGTATTACATCTACTACAAACCTGTTCCATCTACTACAGCATCCACCACAATCATTCACTCACAGCATGCATGACATATACTAGAACACTTGCTCCATCTACTACAGAGTCCACCACAGTGATTCAATCCCTGCAGGCATGATATCTACAACAACACCTGTTCTATCTAGTACACAATCCACCAAAGTGATTCCCTCACAGCATGCATGACATCTACTACAACTCCTGCTCCATCTACTACAGCATCCACCACAGTGATTCCCACACAGCATCCATGACATCTATTACAACACCTGCTCCATCTACTACAGCATCCATCACACTGATTCCCACAGCATCCCTGACAAGTACTACAATACGTCCTCCATCTACTAGAGCATCCACCACATTGATTCCCACAGAGCATCCATTACATATACTACAACTCCTGCTCCATCTACTACCGCATCTACCACAGTGATTAACTCAAAACCTGCCTGACACCTACTAGAACACCTGATCCATCTACTACAGCATCCACCACATTATTTCCTGCACAGCATCCATGACATCTACTCCAATATCTGCTCCATCTTCTACAGTATCCACCACAGTGATTCGATCAAAGCATGCATGACATCTACTACATCACTTGGTCCATCTACTACAGCATCCACCACATTAATTTCCCACATCATCCATTACATCTACTACATCTTCTCCACCTACTATAGCTTCCATCACATTTATTCTGACTCAGCATCCCTGACATACACTACAACACCTGCTCCATCTTCTAAAGTATCTAACACATTGATTCTCTACAGCATCCATGACATCTACTACAAAACCTGTTCCATCTTCTATAGCCTCCATCAGATTGATTCCCACACAGTATCCATGATATCTTCTCCAAAACTTGCTCCATCTACAGCATCTACCACATTGATTCCTCACAGCATCCCTGACATCTACTACAATACCTGCTCCATCTACTACAGCACCCACCACATTGATTCCCACACAGCATCCATTACATCTACTACAACCATGTTCCATCTACTACAGCATCCATCATATTGATTCCCACTCCATCCCTGACATCTACTACAATACCTGCTCCATCTACTACAGCATCTGCCACATTGCTTCCCACATAGCATCCCTGACATCTACTACAATACCTGCTGCATCTACTACAGCAACAACCACATTGATTCCCACACAGCATCCATGATATCTATTACATTACTTGCTTCATCTACTATAGCATCCTCCACAGTGATTCCCTCACAGCATGCATGACTTCTAATACAACACCTACTCCATCTACTACAACATCCACCACAGTGATTCCCACACAGCATCCATGACATCTACTACAACACCTGCTCCAGCTACTAGAGCACCCTCCACAGAGATTCCCTCACAGCATGCATGACTTCTAATACAACACCTGCTCCATCTACTACAGCATCCACCACAGTGATTCCCACACAGCATCTATGACATCTACTACAACACCTTCTCCATATACTACAGCATCCACCATATTGATTCCTACACAGCATCCATGACATCTTATACAACACCTGCTCTATCTACTACACCATCCACTATTGTGATTCTCTCACAGAATGCATGACATCTAGTACAACTCCTGCTCCATCTACTACAGCATCCACCACATTGATTCCTCACAGCATCCATGACATCTACTACAACATCTTCTCCATCTACCACCATATCCACTAGTGATTCCCTCACAGTATGCATGACATCTACTAAAACACCTGCTCCATGTACTACAGCATCCACCACAGTGATTCCCTCACAGCATGCATGACATCTCCTACAACACCTGCTCCATCTACTACTGCATCCATCATATTGATTCCTCACAGCATACATGACATCTACTACAACACTTGCTCCATCTACTACAGCATCCACCACTTTGATTCCTATCTAATAGTGTCCATGACATTTACTACATCATGTGCTCCATCTACTATAGCATCCATTACAAGTACTATAACACCTGCTCCATCTACTACTGCATCCATCACATTAATTCCCACACAGCCTCCATGACATCTACTACAACACCTGCTCCAACTACTACCACATCCATCACATTGATTCCCACACAGCATCCATGACATCTACTACAACTCTTGCTCCTTCTAGTACAGCATCCACCACATTGTTTCCCCACAGCATCCGTGACATCTCCAACAAAGCCTGCTCTATCTACTACCCCATCCAACACATTGATTCCCACACAGCATCCATGACATCTACTACAACACTTGCTCCATCTACTACAGCATCCACCACATTGATTCCCAACAATGTCCATGACATTTACTACATCATGTGCTCTATCTACTATAGCATCCACCATAGTAATTCCCACACAGTATCTGCCACATTTACTATAACATCTGCTGTATGCACTACGGCACCTACCACAGTTTGTCCACCATGGTGCCTGTGATGTTCAGTACATCATTCACTAAACTGGTTGTACATAGCACCCATCAGATCTACTACAGCATCCACAACTGTGTGTCCACCACTGTATCCACTACACCCACTACAGCATCCACAGTGTGTCCACCACAGTTCCTGCTGTATATACTACAACACCAACACAGTGTGTCCATCACATCTGTTACATCTTCTGCAGCATTTGTCACAGAATATCCATCATCGTCATCGTAACCACTGTGTCCAGTATAGTTATCAGTATATTGGGTCCACCACAGCATTCATTGTATCCTCTACAGTGTACCTGCTGCGGTATCTACTACATCAGTTACAGAGCCCACTGCAGATGCCTCACCACATCATCCTGTATATTCACCACAGCATCCATGGTGTGCTCTCCAGTATATCCACCTCAATACCTGGTATGTTCACTGTAGTGTCCACTACAGTAGGCCTGCTACAATACCTCTGTATTCATTACTTTTCTATTATTTTGATAAAACACCTGATCAAGTTATTCATCTTAACTTCTGAGCCGTGTCTCTGGCCCCTAAGATTGGCTTTTCAATCAATGGTTCACCCACCTACTGTAGGACTATATCTTCATTCCTCAGATGACATTTGAAAAATGGCAAGTATGTAATGTTACAAGCACACAGGAATAGAGCAGGCTTCTTAGCCTTTGTAGAATGAGCCTCTTATTGGTTAAATCCTAAGAAGGCATGAAGGACTAAGAAAAAGCAGTTTCCAATGGCTGACAAAACACCATGACCAAGGCGTTTACAGAAGGGAGAACCTATTGGGCTTATGGTTCCGCAGGACAAAAGTCCATCATGGATGGGCGGCATGGCATGAGGGACAGCAGGAAACAGGAGCAGAAAGCTGGAAGGTCACATCTTCACACATGCATAGGAAGCAGAGAGATACAAACTCAAAACGGAATGTGGCTGTGAACTCTCCCATTGATGTGTTTCCTCCAGCAAGGCCACACCTCCAGAATCGCCACAAACAGAGCCACCAATGGACCAGTGGTTTAATACTCAGCCTGTGGGAGACAGCTCAAGTCAAACCACCGCACCATCTGATGCAGAACAAATACAATATTGGATTGCATCCCTACCCCCAGTGGTGGGGATGGGACCCGGCACCCGGTGAGTCCATGGCAAGCTCTCTAGCACTGAGGTGTTCATGTCAGCCCCAATGCAGTACTCAAACCACAAGAAC
The DNA here is from genome assembly GCA_009823505.1 of Rhizomys pruinosus. Classification (NCBI taxonomy): domain Eukaryota; kingdom Metazoa; phylum Chordata; class Mammalia; order Rodentia; family Spalacidae; genus Rhizomys; species Rhizomys pruinosus. Next base: position 1,193,313 of record VZQC01012024.1, on the reverse strand, counting down.
AGCCATTCAGGTAAGTGCCTGATAACCATGGTCTCTGGCAGTAGTAATTATTCAATGTCTAGTTTCATGTGCCAAAGAATCTAGCAGTTAGTCTCCTCACAGATCCCATAACTTCGGGAAATGGCTCAGTTGGTTAAGTAATTGCTTTGCAACCATGAGGACCTGAGTTTGATCCCCTGAACCCGCATGAAAAAATAAAGATGCTATGTGCTTCAAGCTCTGCTCATCAGCTGAGGGAGGCGCACTGGATAAATGTGTTGCCAAGGAGCCATGAGAAGACTGTGGGGGATGGATGTGGTGACTTTTCAGGATGTGGCTGTGAACTTCAGCCAGGGACTGTGGGCTTTGCCTGGTCTTTTTCAGAAGACTATAGACAGAGATGGATGCTGGGAATGTGCAGGAACCTCACTGCTATGGGAAACGGAAGGTACATTAGTTGTTTTTCTGTTGTTATAATAAAACACCATGACCAAGGCAGCTTATAGAAGGGAGAGTTTGTTGGTCTCACAGTTCTAGAGGGAGAAGCATCCATCACAGGGGGAGACACGACAGCAGACGGCATCAGGAGCCGATAACTTAGGCTTCACAACGAGGAGCAGGCACAAGGAGCAGAGAGAGAAAGAGTGGATGTGGGAAAACTGTATTCTCTCAAAGCCCCAAAGCTCACACCTAGTGATGGGCTTCCTCCAGCATGGCCACACCTCCAAGACCCTCCCCAAACAGCATCACCAACTGGCCACATGCTCAAATACTCGGAGCCCATGAGGGACACTCTTACCCAAACCAGCACAGATGCACAACCAGAATGATGAGTACTGTATGATAATGGAGGAAGAAATCTAAAGCATCTCGTGTCTTTCCTACTCTGGATACAAACCATAGCAGTCCAAGGAACATGGAAGCAAGCTGGGTAATTGTAATTCCCTCCATAATGTCAGAGACACATGGAAGTCACACTGTAGGCCCTGTGGATGTGAGGAGCAAGCACACCACCACCACTCACATTTCAGATTCAGACCAGTCCTGGAACAAAACTGAGGGGTTTCTGTCTCACCTGATCAGTTAGGGTGAGAGTTCCACGATCCCCAACCAGGACAACCGACTCGTCAGCCACAAGTCTTTCCTGAAGAGGCTCTCTCCATAAAAGTGATGGGGTTGTATTACTTTTCTGTTGCTATGACAAAACAGCATGACCAAAACTAATGTATAGGAGAAATTTTATTTTGCTTTTGGTTCCAGAAACAGTCCATCGTGGTGGGGAAGGCATGACATGGCAGCGGGTGAGGGAAGTCTTCCAATAGCATTTCCCATTCACACACAGGAAGCAGAGAGGAGAGAGAGAGAGAGAAAGAGAGAGAGAGAGAGAGAGAGAGAGAGAGAGAGAGAGAGAGAAGGAGGAGGAGGAGAAGGAGGAGGAAGAGGAAGAGGAGGAGAAGGAGGAGGAGAGAAGGAGAAGGAGAAGAAGAGAAGAGAAGAGGAGGAGGAGGAGGAGGAGAAGGAGGAGGAGGAGGAGAAGAAGGAGAAGGAGAAGAAAGAGAGAGAACGAACCAGAAGGTAGAGCTACACTATAAATCCTTAAGCTTGTCCCCTAGTGATGCACTTCCTCCGATGAGGCCCCGCTCTAAATGTTCTGTAACCCTCCAAGAGTACCACAACTGGGGATCAAGCATGCACATACTTGACCCTGTGGGACATTTCTTATTCAAATCACCGCAGGGAGGGAATAAGACAGGAAGAGAGTGTCAGCCAGGAATTGCTGTGCACCATATTAATTTAATTCCAGAACCTAGCAACCAAGAGAGGCCATCAATTGGACTCCGATGGGCTAGCAAGTCTGGAAAGATGGCTCAGCAGTTAAGAGCGCTGGCTGCTCTTGCAGAGGACCCAGGTTGGGTTCCCAGCATTCACATGGCATTTCACAACAGTCTGTAACTCCAGTTCCAAGAGATCCAATGATCTCTTCAGGCCTCCACAGTCATTGCATGCATGTGATGCACTTGCATACATCCAGGCAATATATTCAGACACATAAAATAGAAATAAATAGCTCAAAAATTAAAAAAATAATAAACACTTCTAGCAAAAAAAAAAAAAAACAGCAACAACAAAAACCTGCCAAGAGATAGGTCTATTCCTTTAGGGAACCCCTGATTTCCATTTGTCATATATATATATGTCATATATATATATGTCATATATATAAATATGTCATATATATATCCTAAACAGGCTCTTATGACACCTTTACTCAAGTCCACTCCTGTAAAGAATATTCTATACTGTTATGCTCACTTTTTAATAAATCTATAGTTTAGTATTAAAAAGGCCACATAAAATTTCAAAATGCAGAGAATATGTGATCATGGAGAGCATAGCCCATATAAATACATCTAAAATGCAGCTCCTACATTTAAAGCTCAGAGAACATCATGGAAGTGGGGGCAGATTTTAAAAGTTAGAGAACCAGGACTTCTGGGTCTACAGTCTTCTGGACACGACATCTCAACAATATGGGTGCCTAAACAAGACCTGTGTAATGACAGCAGCTGACATGCCAAGGTAGATGTCACAAGATCCTACCTCTAGATGAAGAGCTACCGAGAGTCAATGCCTGGTGAGGGAGATCAGCTCTCTTGGGGCTGAGCTCCTTCATAGATTATCTGTAAGGGACTAAATCCCTAATAAGCAGCAGGCTCGCTGAGAAATACTAAAGATGGACACTTCCTGCTTCTTCACGGTCTCTAGCAGGAAGGCTTTATTCTTCATTACAACGGGGCCACTTCCAACTACCCTACTTAGTCACAAGTCTTTCAGCACCAACTGTGTTAAGTTGACCAATCCAAAATTAGAGGAGGGGAGACCACTGAAACCCTTAAAACCCAGACCCTTCCAGGGGATGGTGGATTTCAATTTCTGGGTCCCTTTTTCATTTGTGGAACTTCATTTTTCTGTATGAATCTGTGTCTGTATGTGTGGCTCATTATGTGTAGGAATGGTATTCTTTATCGTTCAATAAAAATTAGCTGTCTGCTAGTCTGAGATTTTCCCTGCCTTCTAATTCTTTAGAGGAAACAAACCCAGCAATGACTTTAGACAAATAATGTGCCACCAGGAACATACCCAATCCCAAATGGTCATCCCTAAACACAGGTACACATGAGCACTACTAAATAGTAGTAGGTTGTTTACACACACACACACACACACAAATCAAAGGTCAGGCTATTGAGAGGCAGTGGGATGCGTGTGGAAGGGGAGTGACAGGGATGGCAATGATATACAATATTCATTTATAAAGTTCTAAAAATATATACATTTTTAAAATGTCAGACATGGTGGGACATGCTCATAATCCCAGAGACTGGGGATCTTGCTGGTCAGCCAGACTAGCCTACTTAATGACCTCCAAGAAAATAAGAGATCCTGCCCCCCAAAACAAATGATGGGGCTGAAAGATGGCTCAGCATTTAAGAGCACTAGCTGCTCTTCCAGAGGACTTGGGTTCAGTTCCCAGCACCCACATGGAAGCTAACAACTGCCTATAACTCCAGTTCAAGAGGAATCAAATGCTCTCATCTGGCTTCCTCAGGTCCTGCACACATGTGATGCACTTACATACAGGCAAAACACTCATACACACAAAATAAATGTTTTTATCAACTGACAGACAGCACTTTAGGTACATCTGAGGTTGTCCTCTGCCTCCATACTCTTGCAGAGAGTGCACCCATACACATGAGCATGCACACACAAAACACATAAAGAACTCAACCATTTCCCAAGAAGTTCTCTTAAAGTAGCAAATATCAAAGCCAAAGCCTCACCCAGAACAACCTAAATAACACACAAAACAAGAATAATCTCAGATAATTTATTCAGAATTTTAATATAAACAAGTAATTATCCCATTTTTACATGCAGAACAATTGCAGTTGGTACCCCCCGTCCCCCCCAAAAGACATATTCTGTACATGCTGCTATGTGGCTCCTGTAGGAAAACATTGAAAAAATAATCACGAGCTTCTTGTGGATTTCATGTTTGTGTTTTCGGCAGAGCTGCGGCATGTCTGATCCCATACTCCTGACCTGAAGGCTAAGGCCGCCCAGGACACAGGGGTGGGGAGCAACTTGGACACAAATTATAAGGACCAGGCCAGCCATTCTGGGCATGCGCTTGGACACAAGCATCTGAGGGCTCTTCCTTCTTTCTCAGATGAGACCCAGGGCTCCAGCTCCATGGTTCAGTTTTTAACACGGTATTTTTGTTATTTTTTTTAATGGCCAACATCCAAATAAAAATTGACCAGAAATTGATTTTGGAAGGTGGTTGGTATTGGAAGGTCACAGTGAGCTCAAGTGTCCATTGCTTATCTCCATTTCCTGGGGACCCCGCAGATGCATATGCCTTCAGCCACAGCAGCTTGAATGAGCATTATATTCTTTTGTGTGCTCTAAACAGCAAGTGATAATCTGCTCTCTGATTTCCCAACCTCACCTCTGGTGTAAATTAGTAAGGAACATTCTGGAAGGTGTTCTGAAATGACACTACTCTAGGTACACTATTCACACAAAACCAGCATTCTGCTTTTGCCATACCCAACAAAACCATGAGTTCTGAAAAGCCTATATTTTTAAGAATTCACCAATTAGTATCCACAACACATCTAACCACAATGTTAACCTACCATAAAGTAAAAGGACATTGTTTGGATGATGCCACATTCATCTGCTTACTCAGATAGCTGGCATGAGCGAGCTATCTCATGGCAATACTATCCTCTGACCAGCATTATGTTGGGCTCCAAATAAAACTACAGCTCCTGGGCAATAAGCACATTGTATGGCAGACCACCTGCCCTGCTGAGTGCATCTATAGGCACCATCGCTCTCAAGAGCCACAGGAGGGGACTTGCACACCCTCCTGCCAATTCCACATTTTCCTGAATTGTGCTCAGCCTTGTTTACACAGAACCACTTGCGACCTTCCCTTTCATCTGGCTTCAAACAACGGGGAACCACCAAGAAGGGCTCTGGAGCACAGACACTTCCTGGCACCTGCTTGACACCAGCAAACCAGACTGAAAACTGTGTGGTCATCGAAAAGGGCTTTACAATAGCCATATCTTCCAGAGCAAAGAGCAAAGTGTCAGTCTCACCTGGCTTATTTGCTTTTCTTCTTTTTTATCACCTATTGCCACAAACTCTCAGGAAAGCCATGATTGTCTAGGCCCCAAGTCTTAGCTCTCTTACAAAACTAACATCTTGTGAAGCCAAAAGGTGTTTCATGACCCAACAGTTTTTCCCAGCAACAGTAGATATCAAAATGAAATTGGTGAAATCCTTTTTGTAGTGGGTCATGCCAACTGGTGCACACATCACCAGGGAGGTTGGAAAGGAACATGACTTCAAGGAAGTATCCAGAACTAAAACTAAACTGAAGACCTGGCAAGACCAAGAAGAGTTCCGCTGGCACTGCCTTGATTTCCACAGGAGCTCTCAAAGTTGCGAAAGGTCGATGTTAGTCTGCAGTCAGCTTAACCCTAACACAGGGTTCCTACTTTACTCTGTTACTTAAAGCGTGTTCAGCAGACTGATGAGTTGCGATTGGGACTTCCCAAAATGCACTCTTCCTACTTGGAGGATGAAAGGAGACATGGCATTGTGTATTTGTGGAGGAGATGCCCATGAACACACCACCCCAGGCATCACCCACCTAAAAGAGTGAGGAAAAATGACCACCACAGAACTTGTGGCCCCTTTGTACTCATTCCTGAGGGCTCAGTGTGGTAGGTGGGGATGCTGGCTCATGGACAAAGTGTGTCTTTGCTTCAGCACTAATAGTACAGCCACCTTTCACTGAACGAACCTAGACAGGAGCCTCACTCACAGGATAAGCAACCCTTATCCTGGTTTGTGTGTGAGGAATGCATTATGGAAAGAAGGATTTGTTTTAAAGATGACTGAACTCGTGGAGGCTACTATTAGTGAAGAGAACAAGAATTTGTGTTTTCACATGAAGGGTATGATTTCTCCTTCCTCAACTCCCTCCCTTAAAATTCGCCCTAGTCCTTGGCAGTCAGAAACCAGCCAGCACACATCTCCCCTGACTCAGTGTATGACCCAGTCAGAATTCCTAAGTCTCCACGATGTCTGTTATTGAACCACATCCTAACAAGACACTGAGGTAGACTGTGCTGAGAAAAAAAAATATATATCATGACCCACACTACCTATTTTTATTTTTCCTTGATAAAAAATTTACATGCACACCATTTTTTTACAAAAGTGATTTTCAAGAGTGAATTTTTATATATTAAAATAAATACTTTCCCCCCTAAATACGAAAACCTTTCTGAATTAGAAAAATGTGAAAATTGCTGCTAGTATAAGAGCACAACAAATTTACTATGAAAAGGAAAAAAAAACCCAGCAACATCTCCATCTACATGTACATCTTTGATGTACAGACTCTGTTCTATTTACAAAATGATTTGGGTAAAAACAATTTCTGGCACTCTTGCTTCTTTTCACCGAGCTCTCCAGGATTATTTACCATGCTGTCATTTCTCAAATAATATAAATTCGGTCAGGATTTGTGTCTGCCCATGTTCTCAACCAAGAACTAAGAAGGTTTGGAGGTGGCCATTGGGTCTTTATCTCACAACTCGAAGAGGAGAGGGAAGTTCTCAGACATTTATGAGATAATGCATGCTGGGAAAACCCATGGGGGAGGAGTCTGATGAGCCCAAGTTAATAGTTCGCACATGTACACAAACATCTCCCCTTCCCCGTTTATACTTCAGCAGCTGTGGATCTCTGCAAAGAGAAGAAACTGTGGGTTCACGCCCTTCAAAAGTCTTCGGTGGTAGAAAGGTATTTGATGCTTCTCCACCAGACTTCAGTCTTTTAGGGACTGAAACTTTAGAAGCACCTGAGAAGTAGACTCAGGTTCCACAGCTGGCCTGAGCTGAGGGCCCTGGGCACCAAGAGCAGCTTATGAGAGTTTAGTGCTGAGATGAGACAGATTCCCCAAAGGTGTAGACCAACAGGAAACCACAGGCATCTCCTTATGTATTGCTTAGTGTTCTCATTGTCCTTCCAGGCCTCTGGTCTTTGGGATCTGATTTTGCGTTTGTATGATAACTGAGAGGAGACCTTGCAGAAGTGAGGTATGCACACAGGAAAATCCAAAGATCAACTCCTGTGTTCTTGAAGACCAGCTCAGCTCCAGGTGGCCACCAGTGTATTCAAGCAGGAAGCATCCTGAACCATCAAAATCATCGATCAAAATCCAGTTGCCCACATACTCCACATGACCTCACAATGTCCAAAAGGGCTAGCAGCTAATGTGGTACAAGTCCCAGAAAAAAGTAAGCTTCAAAGACCAAATACAGAGGCCACTCATGCTTTGCCCATCTCTCCACACAGGCAGATGCTCCCATGGCCTCCTCTAGGAAAATCATAACTGAGGAGACTCATGCCAGAGATTCCTTAAACATTAACTGTTACAAATATATTCTCGAAATCCTGTCTTCTGAGACCTTTTTTACGTGTGTGTGTGTGTGTGTGTGTGTGTGTGTGTCCTGGCTTTGGTTGGTCTTCCAAACACCCACCATCAATCTAGACCAAATGGTCCTTCCTCAGTTCTTGGAAAACTATTACCAAAGGTAAGGGAAGAAGACACCTGAGCAAGAGTTCTGGCCCAGCTGACAAGACTCTGCAAGGGCACTGACTCCCAGCAGATGAGGAGGAAGAGGAGAGGGGCAAGGGATCACCCACTCCAAACAGCAAACACTTCGTGAGCCAATTCCAGAAACACGTTTTACACAGCATACACACACACCCATCCCACCCCTGTGATTTCTAACTTGGACACACACACACACTAATGCACACAGTCGTGGACATGTGCACACACATCAGATCTATATACCCTTTCCCATAATAAAATATGAAAGCAGCAGCTATTGGTCAATTTGAGAAACTGATTTTGTGAACACAGAAAAAAACTAAATAAAATCCTCCTGGATGAGTGAAACTTTCTCAAAGCCCTACCATGAAAGTTTTTTCTAAAACAGGGTTTTTTCTTTTCTTTTCTTCCTTTCTTCTTTTTTCTTTCAAACATTTGCTCCACAAATAAGTTTTATCTCTGACGACAGCTGTAACTCAGATACCACCAAAAAAGAAAAAAAAATGTTTGTAAAAACAGGTGCTTTCTTTCAATTTATGAGAAAAAAAAAAGATAGAAATCCTGGTTTGAAACCGTGGAAGTAGAAGAAAAAAATATAAAAAGTGGGAAGGGAGGACAGCAGCCATAGAATGCCCAACTCCTCTAGGTTCACAGGTAAAGCCTCCGACGGCTGGCAGGGTTGGTAAAAACACAAGTGTAGTTTTAGGTCAAAAGACAAACAGAAATATAGAGGAACGATCTTTGAGTTCACTTTCACATGGGGTAGAGTCCTGATAATCCTGAGTTTCTTGGAAACAGTCCCACTAAAGGAGGCTTAAAAAACACAAAAAAAGAAAGGGAACCCCGTTCCCCAAACAGGCGCTGTTAGGAAGGATTTGATCTGGGCAGGGAGAGGATGCGTCCATTCTTCCTGCCTCCATTCATGTGTGTGTAGGGGATGTGGTCTTCATAGGTCCGCTTGATGCTCAGGGAAGACCCTCCCTCCCGGCCCCCCGCCTCCTCCCTCTGACAGCGAGAGGACTGGTCCAGCGGGACATTCTCCATGTCCTCAAACTCCATCTCCAGCTCCTCACTCTCAGGAGCCTTGTTCTCCTCGCTGTGGAAGAAGGAAACTTCTGGAAAGCTGGGGTGGAGGTCGTCCTTGAGGAGGCTGACGATCTCCAGGAAGCTGGGCCGCATCCGGGGGTTGAAGTGCCAGCACATGCGCATTAGGTCGGTGCTGCGGGTGCAGAGGGACATGGAGTGAGTCCGGGGGTGCAGCAACCCAGCGCCACTTCCCCTCCCCCACCCAGCTTCACTGCAGCCTACACCTAGGGGGAGGAAGGGAAAGCAAAGACACAAGAATGGAGCCCAGAGAGCTGTCACCTGGGAAGAGCCTCGACCAAGGCACTGTTTACGTTAGGTTAGCCTGTGTGTGTCTGTGGGAGACTGTCTTGATTGTTAATTCACGTGGAAGGACCCACCCACTGTGGGAAAAACCATTGCCTGGGCAGCAGTTCCTGAACTGTGTGAGAGAGTAGGGCACCTGGCCGTGAGCCAGCAAGCCACGACCCATGGGTCATGCCCTCCCTGCTCTGGATGGCAGTTGTGATGACTAACTGCTTTAGCTCCTTCTTGCCTTCCCCTCAGCGATGGGCATAACCTGGAATTGCAGGCCAAATTAACCCTTTCGTGGAATTCATTCCTGCCTGGGGCTCCCTGTGCTCACTGACCTGTAGCCACTAGTCATTCTAGGCTTCAGAGCCTGGAGCCCTCAATGCTTGAGCCTTGCAGGCACAGCTTTACCAGCTGAACCCAGAGGGCAAGCTCTGACCTCGGAGGTGCCTCAGTCTTTTGACCAGCCTGTGCCTGGTTGGCTACACAGTACTTGCAACCGTTACAACCCTTGCCTTGTAGCTTTTACACTGTCTTGGTTTCCTTCCTGTTGCTGTGCTAAAATACCATGACAAGTCCACTCAGGGGATAAAAGGGTTATTTTAGCTAAATTCCAGGTTGCAGCCCCTCACAGCAGGGAAGCAAGGCAGCAGGAACTTGGAGCAGCTCCGCGTGTTCACAGTCGAGAGCAGAGCAGAGGCATGCTTGCCTCTTCAGCTTGCTTTTTTGGATCTTACGATCAGGATCCTCTCCTTGGCAGATGGTACTGCTCTGGCCTAAGACCCAGATTCAGTCCCCAGCTCCCACATGGTGGCTAACAACCATCTATAACTCCAGTTCCAGGGCATCCAATGCCCCCTCTCCTGACCTCCGTGGGCATGGCACAACACACAGGTGCACTTATACACACACAGGCAATATACTCACACACATAAAATAACAGATAAATTATAAAATATAATCAAGACAGTCCCCCCACAGACATGCCCCAGGCCAGTGTGATTTAGACAGTCCCTCATTGTCACTCTGTTTGCAAGTGATTATTAGATTGTGTCAAATTGACAATTTACATTCATCATCATAGATCATTTATCCAGTTTGAAACTAATGACAGTTGCATACTGGTCCTGTTAGAGAAGACATAACTGAGTCAGTTTCCAGGAAAATTTTAAACATGAAGCCATAAAACACACACAAGCATGTGTGAAGACAGGGACACAACATGAGCATGTGTGTGAAGACAGGGATACTACATGAGCATGTGTGTGAAGACGGGGACACAACATGAGCATGTGTGTGAAGACAGGGACATAACAAGAGCATGTGTGTAAAGACTGGGATACAAACACAAGCATGTGTGTGAAGACAGGGATACAACATGAGCATGTGTGTGAAGACGGGGATACAAACACAAGCATGTGTGTGAAGACAGGGACACAACATGAGCATGTGTGTGAAGACCGGGATACAAACACAAGCATGTGTGTGAAGACAGGGACACAACATGAGCATGTGTGTGAAGACAGGGATACAAACACAAGCATGTGTGTGAAGACAGGGACACAACATGAGCATGTGTGTGAAGACTGGGATACAAACACAAGCATGTGTGTGAAGACAGGGACACAACATGAGCATGTGTGTGAAGACTGGGATACAAACACAAGCATGTGTGTGAAGACAGGGACACAACATGAGCATGTGTGTGAAGACTGGGATACAAACACAAGCATGTGTGTGAAGACAGGGACACAACATGAGCATGTGTGTGAAGACTGGGATACAAACACAAGCATGTGTGTGAAGACTGGGACACAACATGAGCATGTGTGTGAAGACTGGGATACAAACACAAGCATGTGTGTGAAGACAGGGACACAACATGAGCATGTGTGTGAAGACTGGGATACAAACACAAGCATGTGTGTGAAGACAGGGACACAACATGAGCATGTGTGTGAAGACTGGGATACAAACACAAGCATGTGTGTGAAGACAGGGACACAACATGAGCATGTGTGTGAAGACTGGGATACAAACACAAGCATGTGTGTGAAGACTGGGACACAACATGAGCATGTGTGTGAAGACTGGGATACAAACACAAGCATGTGTGTGAAGACAGGGACACAACATGAGCATGTGTGTGAAGACTGGGATACAAACACAAGCATGTGTGTGAAGACAGGGACACAACATGAGCATGTGTGTGAAGACTGGGATACAAACACAAGCATGTGTGTGAAGACAGGGACACAACATGAGCATGTGTGTGAAGACTGGGATACAAACACAAGCATGTGTGTGAAGACTGGGACACAACATGAGCATGTGTGTGAAGACTGGGATACAAACACAAGCATGTGTGTGAAGACAGGGACACAACATGAGCATGTGTGTGAAGACTGGGATACAAACACAAGCATGTGTGTGAAGACAGGGACACAACATGAGCATGTGTGTGAAGACTGGGATACAAACACAAGCATGTGTGTGAAGACAGGGACACAACATGAGCATGTGTGTGAAGACTGGGATACAAACACAAGCATGTGTGTGAAGACTGGGACACAACATGAGCATGTGTGTGAAGACTGGGATACAAACACAAGCATGTGTGTGAAGACAGGGACACAACATGAGCATGTGTGTGAAGACTGGGATACAAACACAAGCATGTGTGTGAAGACAGGGACACAACATGAGCATGTGTGTGAAGACTGGGATACAAACACAAGCATGTGTGTGAAGACAGGGACACAACATGAGCATGTGTGTGAAGACTGGGATACAAACACAAGCATGTGTGTGAAGACTGGGACACAACATGAGCATGTGTGTGAAGACTGGGATACAAACACAAGCATGTGTGTGAAGACAGGGACACAACATGAGCATGTGTGTGAAGACTGGGATACAAACACAAGCATGTGTGTGAAGACAGGGACACAACATGAGCATGTGTGTGAAGACTGGGATACAAACACAAGCATGTGTGTGAAGACAGGGACACAACATGAGCATGTGTGTGAAGACTGGGATACAAACACAAGCATGTGTGTGAAGACTGGGACACAACATGAGCATGTGTGTGAAGACTGGGATACAAACACAAGCATGTGTGTGAAGACAGGGACACAACATGAGCATGTGTGTGAAGACTGGGATACAAACACAAGCATGTGTGTGAAGACAGGGACACAACATGAGCATGTGTGTGAAGACTGGGATACAAACACAAGCATGTGTGTGAAGACAGGGACACAACATGAGCATGTGTGTGAAGACTGGGATACAAACACAAGCATGTGTGTGAAGACTGGGACACAACATGAGCATGTGTGTGAAGACTGGGATACAAACACAAGCATGTGTGTGAAGACAGGGACACAACATGAGCATGTGTGTGAAGACTGGGATACAAACACAAGCATGTGTGTGAAGACAGGGACACAACATGAGCATGTGTGTGAAGACTGGGATACAAACACAAGCATGTGTGTGAAGACAGGGACACAACATGAGCATGTGTGTGAAGACTGGGATACAAACACAAGCATGTGTGTGAAGACTGGGACACAACATGAGCATGTGTGTGAAGACTGGGATACAAACACAAGCATGTGTGTGAAGACAGGGACACAACATGAGCATGTGTGTGAAGACAGGGACACAACATGAGCATGTGTGTGAAGACCGCGATACAAACACAAGTCTGATTATAAAGATGTACTATTCGGGATGGCTAGATGGCTCAGTCAGTCAAGTACTTGGCTTTCAAGCATAGGGACCTGAGCCAGAACCTTAGAACCCATGTAAAAACTACTGACTGGAGATGCAGTGCATGTTTATAATCCCAATGCCAGGGAGGTAGAGACAACAGGATCCATGGGACTTGCTGGCCAGCCTAGCAAAACCAGTGGCTCTCGGCCAGTGAGAGGCCCTTTCTCAATGTCGGTATACAGCATTTCTAAAGATGACACCCATAGTTTTCCTCTGTCCTCCACACATGCATGTACACATGAACATACACACAGACATTAAAAATAAAAAGCAATTTACACTGGGCACGGTGGCTCATGCTTTCAATTCCAGCACTTGGGAGACAGAGGCAGGCAGATTCCTGTGAGTTCCAGGCTAGCCAGAGCTACACAGTAAGACCTTGTCCCAAAAACATAAGATCTAAAGCAGGGAGTGGTGGACCATGCCTTTAACCCCAGCACTCAGGAGGCAGAGGCAAGTGGGCTTGTGTGAGACAGAGGCCAGCCTAGTCTACTAATCTGCATAGCTCCAGGCCAGCTGGGACTATAGAGAGACCCTATCTCACAAAAAAAAAAAAAAAAGAAAGAAAAGGAAAAACGAGATTTGATACCCAAACATAGAGCATGGATAAATATTTAATATAAACACACATGTAACAACATGTGCAAACACAAGCCCAGATATAAAGACATGGTATACAAACATGCATGTGAGTATAGGCCCTGCAAACCTAGTCCATGAATATGGATCTGGGCTATGCAAACACAAAATATATAGACGTGCAAGGCTTTTTGAATGGACCTCCCACACCCTACACATTTTTCTGTACTTACAGTCTCTCAGCACAGTTATCAGGTGGATCCAGATAGCCTCCATCCATGACAAATTTTAACACCTGCTCATTAGACAGGCCTTGATAAGGCTGTTCTGCCAGGCTGGTGATTTCCCAAAGGACCACCCCAAAGGACCTGTCAGTGACAAGTGTGTGAGTTAATGACAAGTGACAACCAATGAAATACACACACTCTCAAACACACCCATGCATACCTCTCTTGGGTAACTAGAACTTGGTTGACCCATTAATAAAATGATTCAGGGCAGAGGAGATGGCTCAGCTGGCAAAGTACTCTCCAGACAGGCACGAGGACCCAAGTTCCATTTCCAGGACCCATACAAGTAGTTAGAGAGAATGGATCCCTCGACACATGTAAAGCGGCACCTGTACCCTACCTCAAAACACAAATAAATAAATGCAATAAAAAATTTCAAGGGCTGGAGAGATGGCTCAGCAGTTAAGAGCATGTACTGCTCTTGCAGAGGACCTGCTAAATTCCCAGTACTCATGTCAGGCAGCTCACAACCTCCTGCAAGTATGCTCCAGCAGAGCTGATGTCTCTGGCCTCGTCAGGCACCTGCCCATGTGCACATACCCATACATAGACACAGACACAGATACAGACACACACACACACACACACACAAATCATAATTAACAATAAATATCTTTTTAAAAATAGGTAACACTTTTTAAAAAAGATTCATTTAATTTTATGCCTGCATGTATGTATGTGCACCACATTCATGTCTGATGCCTGAGAAGGTCACAAGAAGACACTGGATACCCTGGAACTGGAGTTAGAGATGGCTATGAGCCGCCATGTGGGTTCTGGAAACAAAACCCAGGTCCTCTGCAAAACAGTACTCTTAAAAGCTGAGCCATTTCTCCAGCTCCTAAAATAAAATCTTAAAAAAAAAAAAAAAAAGCCAGCCAGGCATGGATGAAAAGATGGCGGAGTGGCCACCGACCTTCCCTGCAAGCATGATGGTGGGAGTTCAGACCCCAGACATCTGGGCAGAGGCCGGCTGAGTGCAGACAGGGGATCCTGGGAGCAACTGGCTAGCAAGACTAGTCATGTCAGCTAGCTCTGGGCTTGACTGAGAGTGTCTGTGTCAATGCATGAGATGGAAAGGGAACTGAAAATGACCGCCAACACCAGTCTTAGGCCTCTACTAACACATCTCCACACATCTGCCCCACACATCTGCCCCACACATGCAAATGTGCAGTATACACATCCACACGACACACAGATGAAAAAAAAAAAAAAAAGCTGAGCATGGTGGACAACTTGTGACCCCAGTGCTGGGAAGCCAGAGACACTCGGACCCTGGGGCTCCCTGGCCACCCAGCCTAGCCTACTCGGCAAGTTCCAGGCCTATGAGAACCCTCCCTCAGGAAACAGGGGAGATGGGTGTGGTGGTGCACACCTTTAATTCCAACACTTGGGAAGCAGAGGCAGGTGGATCTCTCAGAGACTGAGACCAGCCTGGTCTACTAGAAACCTATAGGCTGCAAGCTGAGGCTATAGGGAGAGCCTGTCTCAAAAAACAACAACAACAAAAGGTAGACAGCACCTTAGTGGGAAGGAAATTCCCTCAAGGATGCTTGCCTCACATGGACACACGGACACACACGTGTTAAAACAAGCAATTCATGCTGCGATCCATAAATAAATTCATGTAAGAGAACTCTACTGATACATGAGAGTAGCCACAGGCAGGACACCACTTTCATTTCTGCATGGGAAAGGCAGGCTTCCCCTGCCCTGTGCTTTTGACCACATTAGTCGGACACACGGAAGAGTTCAAAGCCAGCTCTGCTCTCGGTTCACCCACATCCACGCACAACTCACCACATGTCGGAAGAAGTAGTGAAGACTCCGTCCTTCAGGGACTCAGGTGCCATCCACCGCACAGGCAGCAGCCCCTTGCCTCCTTTCCGGTAGTAATCTGTCTCGTAGATGTCTCTGGTCATTCCAAAGTCTGACAACAAAGAGTTCACAAGCTCTTAACCTTAGTTCCTTGCCCTAGCATCTGCCCACTTGACTGGCTTGGCCCTCACAAGTCCCTTAGAGGTTCTGTGGGTGGCAGGAAAATTCAGCAAGGACGGAGTCTGGGAGTGTGCATGAGGACGGACGGGAAAATAAGGGCGGCTATTGAAAGGGAGGAAAGCCAGACACAGCAGCTCACGCCTTCAATCCTGGCAGAGGTAGGCAGATCTCTGTAACATTGAGGCTGAGGCTACCCTGGTCTACAGAGTGAATTGCAGGCCAGTGGGAGCTACAGGGAGCCCTGTCTCGAAAGACTTTTTTTCAAAGGAACAGAAGGGCTTAGAGAGATGGCTCAGGAGTTAGGGGCACTGAATGTTCTTGCTAAAGACCCAGGTTTGAATCCCAGCATCCACATGGTGGCTAACAACCTAGTTCAAGGGGAATCTCACACTTCTGACCTCTGTGGGCACATCATGACACAGGTGCACGTACATGCATGCAGGCATAACACTTATGCACATAAAATAAAAAATAAAATAAGAAGGAGAGAAAAGGAGGTCTGTGGTGATAAAGCAGCAGTCCTCTGGCCCGATGCTCTCAACAGCCCATCCTTCCCACATATTCTCCCCAGCATCGCAGCTTCAGACTTTCTCCAGACAACCTACTGTTCCTCCAACGAAGAGAATCCTCCCATCTCCTCAGCTGCTTAGAAACAAGAACTAGGGTCTCCTCTGAGTGGGTAACTCAGCCCCTCTATCTCTCTATCTCTCTTGAATTCATCTTACAATCATTACCGTCACAGCATCCGGGTTCACTGCCATCTCTCACCTGTGCATTCTCCTACTGATGCACAGCCTGACAATGTCCTACCGCACAGGAGGCCACGTGGACAGGACCACACCCCTTCCTGCTGCCATGGTATTTTGTTTTTTGAGACAGGGTCTGGGGTAACCCAGACTAGCCTTGGACTTGCTATGCAGCCGAAGATGACTTTGACCTTCTGACCCCTCTCCCTCCACCTGCAGCGTGTAGGAATACAGGTGTGTGCTGCCACCTGTTTTCTTCCCCACTGTCGAAGTAGAATGGGACCTCGAACATAGAGTCCTGCTCTTCATGAACCCCATCGCTCATGTAGAATGTCTCCTGGCCTCATAAACAAGATTGTCTCCCTTCTTGCTCCAGTACTAATGCGGGGGGAGATCTATTGAGATTTTAATCAGATCATGTCCCTTCCTACATGCCACTGGCTGTGTGGAAGGGTGAGGTGACTTCCTATGGCTCACAAAACCCTTACCGATCTGCTTCTCGGTTCTCAGCACAACCTCCTAACTCATTCTGTCCTGGTTCCCTCTCCATCAACCTCGTCTACACCACCCAGCCATCCACCTAGCCTCTTGGCATCTCCTTCTGCTGTCTTCTTGTACTCACACTCAACCTCTGCTCTTGTCAGAAATTATCCTAGTTAGCTTTAACTGTCAACCTGACAAAGCCTAGAATCACCTGAATATAAGAGCCTCCACTCAAGGATTACCTAAATTAGACTGGCATATGGGTATGTCTGTGGAAAAGTCTTCACTGCTGATTGATGGTGGGGGAGGGGGGAGAGACAGCCCACTGTGGGCAGAACCAGGCCATAGGCGGGTGCTCCTGGGTGGTGTAAGAAAGTTGGCTCAGGGGCTGGAGAGATGGCCTAGTGGTTAAGAGCACCGACTGCTCTTGCAGAAGACCTGGGTTCGATGCCCAGCACCCACATGGCAGCTAAGAACCGTCTTTAAGCCAGGCGTGGTGGCGTACTCCTTTAATCCTAGCACTCGGGAGGCAGAGGCAGGCGGATCTCTGTGAGTTCAAGGCCAGCCTGGTTGACAAAGTGAGTTCCAGGCCAGCTGGGGCTATAGGGAGACACTGTCTCAAAAAAAAAAAAACAAACAAAAAAGATAATGTTCAATTGTTAAAAAAAAAAAAAAAAAAAAGGAAAGCTGGCTCAGCATGAGCTGTGAGTCGGCAAGCAGTTTCCATCCATGATTTCTCCTTCAAGTTCCTATTTTCAGTTTCCGAGCAAGGGATGGGGAGTAGTTCAGTGGTATGCTGCTTACCTGGTTAGTTTCTGACCTGACTACTGTCAAGGATAGCCTGTAGGCTAAAATAACCACTCTACTCCTTAAGTTGCTTTTGGTCAGAGTGTTTTATCACGGCAACAAAAAACTAGAATTGAAACAATGCCTTCTGGGCTGGAGAGGTGGCTTAGCAGTTAAGAGCACTGGCTGCTTTTGCAGAGGCCCCAAGTTTGGTTCCCAGCACCCATATGATGGCTAACAACCATCCACAACCAGTTACAAGGGATCTGACACTCTTCTGCCTGAGGTCACTGGGTACATGAGGCAAAACACTCATACACACAAAACAGAAATAAATTTAAAAAACTCTAAAAAGACTCCATCTCAAACAGGACAGATACCCAGGGTTGTCCTCTCATCTCCACATGTATGTCATGCACACCTACCCCACTACACACACACACACACATCATACACACATGTGTGTGCAAACACACACAAGGATTTATCTCTTTCACATAACCATGAGCTGCTCCATCACTTATCCTGAGCATCTTGCCTGTGTCGGTATGGACTACACCTGCAGTGTCCAGCATGGTGACCACTCAACTCGGGTGGCTATTAACAACCAGAATTAAGCTCAGTGCAACTCAGAGCTTGAATTTTGCTTTTACTTAACTTCAACTGTCTCTAAAGTGCTTGCCTTCTAACCATGACGCCTGAGTTCAACACACCAGAAGCCACGTTTTTTTTTTTTTTTTTTTAAAGTTGGGTGTGGTGCTAAGTGCTGGGGAGTAACAGGTGAATTTCTGGATTCACTAGCCAGCCAGGCTAGCAGAACTGGTAAGTTCCAGGTCAGTGAGAGACCCTGCCTTAAAGCAGCCAAGTTGATGGTTGTGGGACTTATGTGAGGCTTGGTGCCCACCCAGGACAGCAAGTATGCCTTCAGTCCCCAGACGCATCTTCGTGAGGTCAGCTGGAGTTCAGCCATTTGGACCCGGGAGACCTGCAAGGCCTTTCACCTATAGCCTTAGGCATTAGTTCCCGCAAGTAGGAACAAAGTTTCTGATTCCTCATTCCTGCCATGCCTTCCTGAAATCATCAAGGCAAATTAGCCCCAGCCCATCCCTTCCCTAACTGCCGCCTTTACCTCTTCCTTTCTACTATTGAGCAAGCCCCCCATTCCACTCTCTGGCTATAAAAATGATTCCCCTCTCCTTATTAAACGAGCTGTCCAGCCGTCCACTGACACAGTCTCCCTGGGTGTCTCCCCATTCTATTCTCCTCCACCACTCAGAGAGCCCACATTCCCTTTTCCTTCCCTGCCCTGATGTGCACAACGGCTTGAACATGGTCACGGGAGATCAGGAGAGGGAGGGGGAGCCCCACAGATGGTGTCTGAAGAACAACAGCTCTCATAGACAGGGAGTTTGGGCTAAGTAGGGGAGCTAGAAAATCATGGTGATTCTTTACAGGTCACATCTCCAATGCCCACTGCAACAGGTAGTACATACAAGGTACATACATTCTGGAAAATGGATGGATGAGTGACATCATCAATAAATGCAATGACAGCTAGAGGATGGAGTCCAAACCCTTTCCCTAGAAACTATGAGAAAAGACCTCACAACTCACTATTAAAACTTCCTTCCAAAACCAAACTCAGCCTGGGTGGCACAGGAAGGAAGGTTCGCAGGCTGAGATGACAGCCCAGCTAGTAAAATGCCGAACTTGCAAGCTTGAATCTGAACCAATACGCAAAACCACCATGTGGCAGCTCAAGCCTGTGATCCCAGTGCAGGGGATGTAGGGTGGGTGGAGCTCTGAGTCTCTGGACAGGCAACCTATCCTAACTGGTGAGTTCTAGGTCAGTGAGAGGCCCTATCTCAGAAACAGGTAGGCATGACAGGGAAGCTGCACCACGAACTCTCCAGAGTGTGGCAGTCTAACAAGATCTGCATGTGACAGACCTGCTGACATACCAAAGTGGGTGAGAGAATGTCACGGCGTCCACCACAAGATGAACAATGGCAGGCAACC
The DNA here is from genome assembly GCA_009823505.1 of Rhizomys pruinosus. Lineage (NCBI taxonomy): Eukaryota > Metazoa > Chordata > Mammalia > Rodentia > Spalacidae > Rhizomys > Rhizomys pruinosus. The sequence continues at coordinate 1,173,562 of VZQC01012024.1, read as the reverse complement.
AATGGATGCTGAGGGAGGAGCATCAGTTTTCCTTGATGTGGACAGGCCTAAACACATATACATGAGAACCACTAAATGGACTCACTGTATTTTATGTATGTATATATATATATATATATATATATATATGTATATATATATGTTTATAAATGTATGTATGCATGTGTAACAATAGTAATCAGAGAAGAAGACAAGAAATTGAGACTGAGGGGTCATGGGAGGGTTTTGACAGGGACAAGAAGGTAAAAATAATGTATTTACAATGCATATATAATATGTGAGCTCATATGAAATTCTCAAAATTAAAATATAGAAAAAAAAACTTACACACACACACACACACACGCATGCATGGAGAAAAAGAAAGAGAGAAAGAGAAAGGAAGAGGTTCATAATACACACCTCCAATTTTCACAGTGAAGTCATGGGCAACCATGCAGTTTCGAGCTGCCAGGTCCCGGTGCACAAACTTCTTGGCGTTCAAGTACGCCATGCCATCAGCGATCTCTGCTGCCATCTGAATCATGTCTTGCAGGGTAGGTGGAGGGCGGCCAGGGTTATTCTACAGTCAGGACATGGGGTTGCATTTAGTAACAACAGTGCAATCCAAACCAAGAGCTGCTGCCCTGCCAGGGACCTAGAGACACCTCACCTCAGACTCTGGTCGCAGAGAACGGAGGTGGCTTTTCAGGTCTCCATGAGTCATCAGCTCCATCACCACCAGTGTTGGCTGGCCCTTGGACACCACTCCAAGGAGGCGGACCTGCAAAATAAGCACAGAGGTTTTGAAGGAGGGTCCATGGGATTATTTCAACTCACCATGAGATCTCTGTCTGCTGCCCAGAATATACACAGGACTCTACTTCGATGGAACACCACCAGCCTTAGGATGAGAGAACAAAAAGAATTGCCCCCATACAGGACATCCCAATCAAACCTCACATCCAGTGTCCCTCGGCACATCAGGAAGTTCCTACTTCCAGCCCTCTGCCTGTCCTGTTCCCCCCTGTAGTTCCCTCCTGAATACACATATAGTCTCACATCCTTTAAGACTATTTAACTATACCCAGTATACCTTTCTCCATCCCTCTCCTTTCCCTCTTTCTCTCTCCTAGTCCTCCGTCCTCCCTGTCTCTTTCCTTCTACATTCTCTTCCTCCTTCTTTCCCCTTTTCCCCTCTTTCCCCCCTCCAGTCCTCCTTCCTTCCTTCTCTTCAATTTACCCTAGCATTTCTCCTAACATGCAATTCCAATTCCCATATCTATTTGGGATCTGTGTCCCCTGCACTGGAGTGTCTTGAAGGTGCTTAGGGGGCTGCAGAATGGGCACTTGGGTACTGATGTTTCTTCGAATTGAAACATTCCACCAAGGACTGAGGCTCAGGAAATAAACAACTCACAAGTCCCACAAGGTTCCTGAAACTCAGCTCTCCCTAGGTTGTAAAAACAGTTAGGACTGCTAGAAAGAGAAGACTGTGCTCCAGGAGCTGCCTCCAGGATGTGCAGGGAACTCTGAGGTTCCAGCCTTCAGGAGTCATCACCCACACTGTGGTGGGCTTTAGGATGATGCAGTTGTCTCTAAGTTATCCATGTTCTTGTAAGATGCCCCTGACCCAAACTCCTGTGGCCATACCCCAGCACACCTCTTGGTTCACCAAGTTGGACTTTGTTCTTCTGGGGTGAGATGTTTGATTGCCTCACTTTACAGGCCAAACACCTCTTTTTCTCTGCAGGGAAAGTCATATAAAAGGTGCCCCCCAAATCTGCCTGCAAAGAATGAAAGGCACCAGGGACTGAACAAGAAATAAAGAAAGGGCCAGCTGGCATGGTGGATCATCCATTCAATTCCAGCACTTGGGAGGCAGAGGCAGCAGGATCTCTGTGAGAAGACACCAGCCTGGTCTACACAGTGAGTTCCAGGACAGCTGGGGCTATAGGGAGACCCTGTCTCAAAAATATTAAATGAATAAATAAATAAATAAATAAATAAATAAATAAATAAATAAGACTAAAATAAAATGAAGGGCACCCCTGGGAGCAGAAAGGTAGGGAGGCCTTGTGGTGGCTTCATGAGAAGTAGGAATGAGGGTATGTGGGATGGGTGGGCCTCCATGTAGTTCAGAGAAGCCAAGGAGAGGAAAGAAATAGAAAAATTCAGAAATCAATGCTAGATCTGGAATGAAACAGAGGATTGTAGAAAAGGACAGGGCAGTGATAGAGTCTCGTTCCAAGTGAGCTGGGAGAAGATGGAATGAATAAGGAGGACACAGATATTAGAAGAACAATCTTATAAATACTCAAAGAAATCAAGGAATATAAAGAACAAATCAAAGAACTAAAAGGAGAGAATGACAAACTCAGGAAGGAACTAGAGGGAGAGAATGAAAACTCCAGAAGGAAATGGAAACATTGAAGAAATCACAGGATGAAATGAAAAAGGAAACAGACCAGAGAAGCAAGGAGCTACAGGAAAAGAATGACAGGCTCCAAAAGGAAATGGATATAGTAAAGAAATCACAGGTTGAAATGAAAAAGGAAATCGAACACTCACCCAATCAACAGGAACGAATGGGAGAAAGCCTCAGGAACAGATTGAAGGAAACAGAAAATAGAATATCAACACTAGAAGATAAAGTGGAAGAACTAGAATACATGAGAAAAGAATATGAAAAATTAAAAAAAAAACTCTCAAGAGTGGAACAATCAAGAGCTGTGGGACACTATGAAAAGACCAAACTTCCACATTGTAGGGATAGAGGAAGGAAAAGAATCTCAAGACAACAGTATTGATCAAATCTTCAACAGAATAATAGAAGAAAATTTCCCCAAACTGAAAAAAGACAAACACATACAAATACAAGAAGCACATAGAACACCAAATAGACAAGATCAGAAAAGAAACTCCAGATGCCCAAAACAAAGACAAAATACTGAAAGCAACAAGAGAAAAAGGAAAACAAGAAATTACATATAAGGAGAAACCCATCAGAATTACACTGGACCTTTCTTTCTTTCTCTTTCTTTCTTTCTTGGTTTTTTTTTTTTTTTTTTTTTTTTTTTTTTTTTTTTTTTTTTTTTTTTTGGTCTTTTCAAGACAGGGTCTACCTGTAGCTCCAGCTGTCCTGGAACTCACTTGGTAGACCAAGCTGGTCTTGAACTCACAAAAATCCACCTGCCTCTGCCTCCCGAGTGTTAGGATTAAAGGCATGTGCCACCACACCTGGCAACACTGGACTTTTCAATGCAAACTATGAAAGCCAAAAGAACATGGACCAAAGTATTCCCAGTATTAAATGTCTATAAATACCACCCCAGGTTACTATACCCAGCAAAAATGTTGATCATAGTTGAAGAAGAAGAAAAATATTTCATGACATAAACAAGATGAAAGAATACATGTCCAGAAAACCAACGCTTCAGAAAATACTCAAAGCAATTCAAAGGACAGAAGAAAGGATCAACTATCCCCAGTGAGAGAGAGAGTAACTAATAAAGTATAACTACGAAAATACAAACCTAGACCAAGAATGCAAACAGAAAATAGGATGAAAAGAAGCAACACACATCTCTCAATAATAACCTTAAATATTAATGAACTAAATTCCCCAATCAAAAAAACATAGATTAGGAGAATGGATTAGAAAACAGAATCCATCTATATGCTGTCTACAGGAAACACATCTCACCCTGAAGGACAGGCACCAAATTAAAGTGAAAGGATAGAAAAAAAATATTCCAAGTAAATGGAACCAAAAAGCAAGCAAGAGTTGACATTATAATATCAGACAAAATAGACCTCCAAGTAAAACTAATCAGAAGAGACAAACAGGTCATTACATACTTATCAAAGGAACAATTAACCACGAAGATCTCACAAACATGACTATATATGAACCAAACTCTGGTGCACCAAACTTTATAAAGACAATTCTCCAGGACCTCAAGGCACAGATTAATCCCAAACACACTAATAGTGGGGGACTTCAATACTCCACTGAGCCCTTTGGATAGGTCATCTGGACAAAGAATAAACAGAAACCTCACAGACATCTACCAAATATTCCACCCAAACACCAGAGAATATACTTTCTACTTGGCACCACATGGAACCGTCTCCAAAATTGACCACATGCTGGGACACAGAATAAACCTCAAACAACACAAAAGGATTGAAATAATTTCATGCATTCTATCAGACCACAGTGCAATAAAGCTCAATATCAACATCAGGGTAAGCCCTGCCTCCTACAAGAATACATGGAGACTAAAAAACACACTCCTGAATAATGAATGGGTCAAGGAAGAAATTAGAAACAAATAAAAGCATTCATGGAACTAAATGAAAATGACAATATAATATAACAAAACCTTTGGGATACTTTAAAAGCAGTCCTGAGAGGGAAATTTATAGCTCTGGGTGCCTACATTTAAAAAACAGAGAGCAAATAAAAGATCTAACACTGCAGCTGAAAACACTTGAGAGACAACAACAAATGAACCCTAAACCCAATAGACAGGAAGAAATAGCAAAAATCAGAGCAGAAATCAATGAAATAGAAACAAAGAAAACAATACAAAGAATCAAAGAATCCAAAAGTTGGTTTTTTAAAAGGGTAAATCAGATAGACAGACCTCTAGCCCAGTTAACCAAAAGAAAGAAAGAAAGCAACTCCAAATCAATAGAATTTGTGATGAAAGGGGAAACATCACAACAGACAATGAAAAAAAATCTAGACAATCATACAGGAATACTTCAAAAACCTATACTCCACTAAACTTGAAAACATAAGACAAATGGATGAATATTTGAAATCCTAGGAAGCAACAAAGCTTAACCAAGAAGAGATTGACAGCTTAAACAGACCCAAACTATTTGAGGAAATTGAAGATGTAATAAGAAACCTCCCAAATTAAAAAAAAACAAAACAAAACAAAAACAAAACAAAACAAAAAAAACCCAGGTCCAGATGGTTTCACAGCAAAATTTTATAAAACATTTAAAGAAGACTTACATCCATTATTTCTCAAACTGTTCAGAAGGATACAAACAGAGGGAAATCTCCCAAATTACTTCTATGAAGCCAGCATCACTTTAATACCAAAACCAGGCAAATCAAAAAAGAAAACTATAGACATATCTCATTAACGAACACAGATACAAAAATTCTCAACAAAATACTTGTAAACCACATACAAACCCATATCAAAAGGATCATCCAGCATAACCCAGTTGGATTCATACCACAGATGCAGGGATGGTTCAACATATGTAAATCAAGAAACATCATAAAACGCATAAATAGACTGAAAACCAAAAAGCGCACGATCATCACAATCAGAAAAAGCCTTTGACAAAATCCAGCATCCCTTCATGCTTAAAGCCCTAGAAGGAATTGGACTGGAGGGATTGTTCCTCAATGTAATCAAAGCCATATACAAGAAACCCACAGCCAACAACATCCTAAATGGAGAAAAGTTAGAAGCATTCCCCTTAAAGGCAGGAACCCAGCAAGGCTGCTCCATATCACCACTCCTCTTCAATATAGTGCTTGAAATGCTTGCTAGGGCAATAAGACAAGAAAGGGAAATTAAAGGAGTACTAATTGGAAAAGAGGAAGTCAAGCTATCCCTTTTTGCAGACAATATGATAGTTTACCTAAGGGATGCTAAAAACTCTACCAGAAAACTAGAAATGATCAAGACTTTCAGTAAAGTGTTGGGATACAAAATTAACTTACAAAAATCAGTAGCCTTTCTTTACACCAACAACAAACAACTGAAGAAGGAATACAAGGAGACCTTCCCACTCACAATAGCATCAAAAACTATAAAATACCTGGGAACATACCTAACCAAAGACACCCAAGGTCTCTACAGCAAAAAAAATTTAAACCCCTGAAGAAGGAGATTGAAGAAGACATCAAAAGATGGAAAGACCTCCCGTGCTCATGGATTGGAAAAATTAATATAGTAAAAATATCCATTCTACCCAAATTATTATACAGATTCAATGCAATCCCCATTAAAATACCCCATGAGTTTCTTCACAGACTTGGGGGAAAAAATCCTTAAATTCATATGGAAAAACAAAAGACCCCAACTAGCCAAAGCAACCCTGAGATATAAGAACAATACAGGGGTGGATCGCTATACCAGACTTCAAAGTATACTACAGGGCTATAGTCATAAAAACAGCCTGGTACTGGCACAAAAAAAGACCTGTAGACCAATGGAACAGAATTGAGGATCAAAACTTGAGCACACACAATTTCAGCCACCTCATATTTAACAAAGGGGCCAAGAAGACTCAATGGAGGAAAGACAGCATCTTCAGCAAATGGTGTTGACAAAACTGGATCACTACCTGTAGAAGAATAAAACTAAACCCCTACCTCTTGCCCTGTTAAAAAAAAAACAACTCCAAATGGATCAAAGACCTCAATGTGAAAGCCAAAACTCTGAAGATGATAGAAGAAAAGATTGGCAGCAACCTACAAGACACAGGTGTAGGATAAGACTTCCTAAATCAGACAGCTGCTGCATGGGAAGTGATGACCAGTGGGACCTCATTAAACTCAAAAGCTTCTGTACAGCAATAGAAACAATCAGTGAAGTGAAGAGAAAACCCACAGAGTGGGAGGAAACCTTCACCAGTGATACATCCAACAGAACATTGACTTCCAGAATATATAAACTACTTAAAAAACAAAGAAGAAAACAAATGAATTACTCAAAAGATGGAGTAAAGAGCAGAACAGAGACTTCACAAATGAGGAAATAGAGATGGCTGAGAAACATCTTAAAAAGTATTTAACATCACCAATAATTAAGGAAATGCAAATTAAAACCACTTAAAGATATCATCTCACTCCAATATGACTGGCTAGGACCAAGAAAACAAGTGATACCAAATGCTGGAGAGGTTGTGGAGAAAGGGGAACACTCATCCACTGCTGGTGGGAATGTAAACTTGTACAACCACTATGGAAAGCAGTATGGAGAACTCTGAAGAGACTCAAGATGAGCTTACCACCTGATCTAGCCACACCACTCTTGAGTATATACTCACAAGACTCATCCTACTTCAGAGATACATGCATGCACAGCCATGTTCACTGCAGCGCTCTTCACAATAGTGAAGAGCTGGAAAGAACCGAAATGGCCCTCAACCAATAAGTAGATAGAGAAAATATGGTACATCTACACAATGGAATTCCATGCAGTGGTAAAGAAAGATGGCATCATGAACTTTGCAGGTAAATGGATGGAACTAGAAGATATTATCCTAAATGAAGTAACACAGTCCCAGAAAAACAAACGATGAATGGTATCCCTCATTTGTGGATGCTAGCACCAAGCACCGAGTTATAAGGCAAAGTGAACAACATCACCCTTATATACCCCCTTCCCTGAAGCAACTGTGCTCTGGTAATGTAAATCCCTTAACAGGCTCTAGAATTAACCCACCACTTATTTTGAGACTTGGTAATCTTGGTATCTGGAAGGCAATGGAGGATTTTGGAAAGCGACAGGGCAGTGATGGAGTCTGGTTCCAAGTAAGCTGGGAGAAAATGGACTGGATAAGGAGGACACCTTCCTTCCCAGGTTCTTTTGGACGGGGACTTTAACACAATGGGAGGCAGACAAGATATAAATCTAGTGTTCTGAGTTGCAAGACAAGGCAGGGCCAGGCAAGGCACACAAAATGAAGCTCCTCCCCATCCCAGCCAGACTCACCACATGGTGACAGGTGAAGCCCTTCATGACTGATGCCTCGTTGAGGAACTCGATGCGTTCTCGGAGACTGGCTGCCTCATTGACAGTCTTCACAGCCACGCGGGTCTCTGCCTCGCCCTTGACGATGTCCTTGGCTTTGCCCTCATACACCATGCCAAAGGAGCCCTGTCCCAGCTCCCGGAGGAGGGTGATCTTCTCTCGAGGTACTTCCCACTCATCCGGTACATACACAGAACAGGGAAACACTACTTTTCACTTATCTACACAGCATCTCCAGCCTCTACTTAGGGGACCCCAGCCACCTCCCACCTCAACTTTTGCTTGAGATTCCCACAAATAGGGACAAGAAGAGGTTAAAATAGATGAGAGGGAGCTGGAGAGATGGCTCAGTGGTTAAAAGTACCATCTGCTCTTACAGAGGACCAAGATTCAATTCCTAGCACCCATGTGGCAGCTAACAACCATTATAATTCCAGTTCCATGGATTCAATGCTCTCCTCTGGTTTCTGCAGACATTGCATACACATGGTACACTTACATACACTCATACACATAAAATAAAAATAAATAAATAATATTTAAAATAGACTGGGAATAAAAAAAAACTGTTCATAATACTGGACAGTCCTCCTCATAAAGGACTCTCCCATGGGTTGTGATTTGCTTTGGTCCCTGGGACTCAGCTAGCAGACATCCCAAAGCCTTCCCAAACTTCTAGGAATGCCACAGGGTCCATGATGAAAGGCTGCCCAGCCCAACCTTCAGAGGCCTGAGAGACTGTGGTCACTCCTTGACCCAAGGCAACACAACACAGGCCAAACACATTCATGCCTTGAAAGTCCAATTCTAACTGTGCTACATGAAGCCGTTCAAAGAAGAACTTGTCATTCAATGGAGGCCTTGAGGGTCAGCCATGCCTTCTCTCTGAAGTCGCTCACTATGCTTCGGCCCAGTCAGGGCAGTATGGTCAGTGTTATGGTCTGACCACACATCAGATCCTAGTCACTGCCACTGTGAGCAGAAGTCTCCTGAGTACTCACCCACCCTCCTCCCCCACCCTATCTCCACTTCTTTTTTGTCTATGTGTATCCATGTGTTTGTACCTTTGCATGTATGTGCACATGTGCACTTACTGCATGTATGTGTATGCATGTTGAGGCCAGAGATTGACATCAGGTGTCTTCCTCAATCGCTCTCCACCTTCTTTTGTTAGAGAGAGACTCACTGAATCTGGAGCTCACTAGACTAATCTAAGCTGGCTAGTCAGAGAGCCCAGGGCCCCATCTCTGTCTCCTTGGTCCTGAGATCACAGGTGCAAAGCACATCCAGTGTTTTTAGTGGGTGCTGGGGAATCCAGCTCAGGGCCTCATGCCCAGGCAGTGGGCACTTTACCCACCTAGCCAGTCCCTAGCCCCACTGTGGCTTCCAATTCCCACCTTCTTGACCTGGATGGAAAACTTGGCCATGGATTTCCAGCCTGGCCCATAATGTTCTCTCCAGATCCTCACTCCCACAACTATGACACAAGTCTTGCATTCCAGCCCTAAAGTCTCCAGTGGGTCATATCAACCTGCTCAAATAGGGACCAGATAACAGGAATCTGACGCCCAAAAGCTACAGAGACTCTGCAGCAGGAGCAAGAAGGTGGCCGGGCTCAAACACAACACACTCTCTGTGATGCTAACCACCCTCAGATACCACTTGATGGTGATAATGGCCCATACGAAAGGGCATGACACTCACCGTCACTGGCACTGAGGTACTCTGGGTTTGAAGACGCATACAGCGGTCCCATTGGCCCGTCTGGCTGCCTAGAAGAGAAAAAGCCACACATGCCAACTTGAGATTCCCACGGCATGCTGCAGTGTCTTAGAACTGGACACTAGAAACAAGAAAATACTAAGAGTCGGGGATGGAATTATTCCATCATTTATCTGACCCAGAGAAAGTGATACATAAAATGTTAGAAAGCCTCTTCACCAGCCTTAAGCCTCGATTTGACATTCAAGTCATATGAGAGAAGTCTCCACTGAGCCATGGGGCATTGTCTGGATTGCAACTGATGTAGGAGAGTGCAGCCCACAGTAACAGCACCATTTCCCAGGAGAGTGCAGCCTACAGTAGTACACCATTTCCTACACAGTACATGGCTTTAATCCCAGCATATATATCTTTTTGAGATTGAGGCTAGCCTGGTCTATATACCAACCCCAGGCCAGCTGCAGCTACAGGAAGAATCCTGTCTCAAAAACCAAACCAAAACAAAAAGCAAGCCAGCTGTTACAGGGCTGAAGAGCTGGCTTAGAGCTTAAGAGCACTGGTTGTTCTTATAGGGGACCAGCTTCAGCTCCCAGCACCCACACTGTGGCCAACGACCATCAGTAGCTCCAGTTCCAGAGTATAAGATATCCTCTTCTGGCCTCTGTGGGCACTGCACACGTGACATACCTACAAACATGTAGGCAAAACATTCATACAGATAAAATAAAAATAGAAGGAAAGAAGGAAGGAAGGAAGGAAGGAAGGAAGGAAGGAAGGAAGGAAGGAAAGAAAGGAAAGAAAGGAAAGAAAGGAAAGAAAGGAAGAAAGAAAAAAAAGAAAAGAAAGAAAGAAAGAAAGGAAGGAAAGAAAGGAAAGAAAGGAAAGAAAGGAAAGAAAGGAAAGAAAGGAAAGAAAGGAAAGAAAGGAAAGAAAGGAAAGAAAGGAAAGAAAGGAAGAAAGGAAGAAAGGAAGAAAGGAAGAAAGAAAGAAAGAAAGAAAGAAGGAAAGAAAGAAAGAAAGAAAGAAAGAAAGAAAGAAAGAAAGAAAGAAAGAAAGAAAGAAAGAAAGACAAAGCTAGCTGACCTAGAGCAGGGAGAGAACCAGAAACAACACTCCTCCTGGTTTCTGCTTCCAAATCCTGCTTAGGTCCCTGCCCTGACCTCAGTCTTGCACTCAATGATGGACTGTGACCTGGACCTGATGTCCCTCGGTAATGGACTGTGACCTGGAATTGTAGCTTGACATCCCTTGGTGATGGACTGTGACCTGGAATTGTACCCTGATGTCCCTCAGTGACAGACTGTGACTTGGAATTGTACCCTGATGTCCCTCAGTGATGGACTGTGACCTGGAATTGTACCCTGATGTCCCTCGGTGATGGACTGTGACCGGGAATTGTAGCTTGACGTCCCTTGGTGATGGACTGTGACCGGGAATTGTAGCTTGATGTCCCTTGGTGATGGACTGTGACCTGAAATTGCGGCCAAAATAAACCTTTTCCTCCCCTAAGCTGCTTTTGGTTGGAATGTTTTATCACAGTTACAGAAAGGAAATTGGAACAGTAAGACAGACTGAATTTCAATGTGTCATTCCACAATGATGCCATGATAGTGACACAAAAATATTAGAAAATTGGGACAATGCTCCCAGTGTTTAAAGATTCTAAGATTCAGCAAAGGCATCCTTCTATCATTCACAAACACGCCTCATTTCATTTTTAGCTTACTCTTTAAAGTTTTCTTTTTATTTGTGTGTGTGTGTGTGTGTGTGTGTGTGTGTGTGTGTGTGTGTGTGCTAAGTGTGTCCAGGTAATCTCGAAGGACAAACAAGGATATCAGATCCTTGAAGGTGGAGTTTCAGGCACTGGCCTAACACAAGGACTGGAAATCGATCTCAGGTCTTCCGGAAGAAGCTCAAGTGCTCTTATCCACTGATCTACCTCCCTGGCCCCTGCCTTGCTCTTTAATTCTAAGAAAATCAGCCGAGCCAAGTGTGCACTAATAGGTGTGGTAGTGCACACCTGAAATCCCAGTACTTGGGAACCGAGGCAGGAGAATCAGAAGTTCAAGGCCAGCCAAGATCCTATCTGGGGAAAAAAAACAACAACAACAACAAAACAAGATGGAACTGAAGGCCATCGTGCTAAGAAAACTAAGCCAAACTCAGAAAAACCAAATCTCTATATATGACATGAAAGTAGATGTGAGACTATGAAGAGAAAGGAAGAGGTTCAAAGGGAGGGAAGAGGACAAAGCAAGACAGGAAGGAGAAAGGCAAATGGGGACCATTTCTGAGAGGCAAGGGACCAACAAATATGGGGGAAGAGGGGCATGGGGCGCAGAAGGTGAATAAAAGCAAGGTTCAGTGATAATTATGTATAAGTATATCACAATAAAACCCATTATTTTGTAAGCTACCTAAAATAATAAAACAACAAAAAGCAACTAACAGTTGTGTCTGTGGTCTGATTATGAAATGCCTCCCCTGCCTCCCCCCCAGGCTTGTGTGTTTGAATGCTGGGCCCCCAACTGGTGGTGCTAGTTAAGGAGCCTTTAGGAGGTAGAGCCTTGTGAGAGGAAGCACATCATGGGGTGGGTTTGAAGTTTTACAGGCTTGCCCCACTTCCTATTCCCTCCCCCCTCACCGCTGCTATGCCTTCTGCAACATGATGGGCTGTATATGCTCTGGAACTCTAAGTCTCCAAAGTTGCTTTTTGTCAGCTAGTCTATTACAGCAATGGAGCAGTAACTAGTACATGTTTGAACGATACTTGTTCATTAGCTGCAACTACGGAGTGGCTACATTTACGAAGATCTGTAAATAAAGCAATGGAAACAGGGAATCAATCAGCTAGAAGGAATTTATGATAAAGAATTAGATATTATAAAATATTATGTTATATTATGCCTATTACCCTGTGACTTATATGTGACACATTCTACAGCAATGAAATTTACAATAAACTTAGCTATATCTACTTCAGTATCTATGAGATTTTTGCTTTTCCAGGAGAGTCCATTGTTCACCATTTACAGCATACCACCATACTCACCTCTTTCTGAGGAACAGGTAAATACTTCCAATCACAACACTGAAGAGGAAGACGAAGATGAGGGGGCCGATGATAATTTTGGCAATATTTGATGGGACATCTACTACAACGGAACAAGAAGATAAAAAATGTGTTGAATAAGAAAATCAAAATGTGTTGATATCAGGGCTAGGGAGGTGGCTCAGTGATTAAGAGCACTAATGGTTCTTCAAGAGAACCAGGTTTAGTTCCCAGCACCCACACGCTGGCTGACAATCAGGGATCTAACACCCTCTTCTGGCTTCCACAGGCATTGCATGACAATGACATGGGTCTACTTAGATACAGGCAGGCAAAAGTACTCCTACATATAAAATAAAAATAAAATATGGCACTTAAAATCTGGCTGTGGTGGCTCACACTGTAATGGGCTGAGGCAGGAGGATTATGAGTTCAAGGACGGCCTGGACTATGTAACAAAACTGTGGGCTATTTCAAGACATAACAAAGCCAGCCATCATACACATGAATTCACAGTGGCTGGGAATATGTGCAGAAGACCTGTACACACTCAAGCCAGCCAGAAGTCTAACACTGACAGGGGAGGGGTCATGAAGCAGCACCCCTGTCGGAAGAGCTATTGCCAATCAATGGCTACTGGGGGAAGGAGAGTCAGTTTTCTTCAGGGACATGGGCCTGAGAGTCTACCCATGGTCCAGTAGATGGTCACTTACCCATGTACATACTAAGTAGACTCAGAAAGTGAAAACACACATATGCACACATGCACAAAGTTGGGAGAACAGAGGACAGGGAAGAAATGGGAGGGGAAGTGACAAGGCGTCGATTTGAACAAAACACATTATACGCATGTATAAAACTCTCAGCCTAAAAAAAAACAACAACTCTGGACTACATAGGCAGAGAGGGGATTTGAACTTGTACAGCATGAATCAGTTCTTAGGGGTATGTATATGTGCATGTGGGTGAGGACAAGTTCATGAGTGTGTGCGTTTGTGTACAGGTGCACATGTATGTACAGGAATAGGTGCATGTGGTAAAAAAGCCAGAAAACGCCGGGCGTGGTGGCGCACGCCTTTAATCCCAGCACTCGGGAGGCAGAGATAGGTGGATCTCTGTGGGTTCAAGTCTGGCCTGGTCTACAGAGCAAGCTCCAGGACACCTGGCATTAAAAGGGAGACCCTGTCTCAAAAATACCAAAAAAGTGTAAAACCAAAAAGGAAAAAAAGAAAACAAAAACAAAAAAGCCAGAAAACAACCTCAGGTGCTATCCACCCACTTAAAAAGATTTTTATTTTTATTTACATGTATGTGTCTGTGTGTACACGAGTGCAGTACCCTCAGAGGCCCAAAGAGGGCGGCAGATCCCCTGGAGCTAGAGTCACGGGCTGTTGTGAGCTCGTCAGTGTAGGTGCTGGGAAGCAGCAAGCTCTAGGGATCCGCCTATCTCATCTTCTCAGTGCTTTGAGCACAGTGTTCACCACCAACCACACCCAGGTTTCCATGGGTGTTTTATATGGAGACCAAACTCCAGCTCTCAGGCTGAACCAACTTGTGAGTCAGATCTGGGCTACAACTTCATTACGATCTAAGCTGCCAGCTATGTCCTGAGAAATCCTCCAGAACTGACAACAAACTGCTTCTTCGTGCCTGCTGGCTCCTGGCTCACAGAGTGCGTTTGCAAATATCTGGTGATGGAAGAGTACATGAGATGTCAACATGCTCTGGTCAGATGCCTTTGCCTGTGTGTCCCTGTCTCTTCCCTTCTTTAATGGAGAAGCTGAGTTCTCCGGAAATCAAGACAGGATTTACTTTATTATCATTGTTTCTTCTTTCTTACATGTATGCAAAGTATCTTGGGCCTATCCACCATGACAATTCATTTTTAAAACATGTACTTATTATTACTATTAATGTTGTTGTTATCCCTGGCTAGCCTGGAACTCCATATCTAAACCAGGCTGCTCTAACTCACTGAGATCCACTTGCATCTGTTTCTGTGCTAAGATAAAGATGTGCACCACCATGCCCAGCCCTTATTATTTTTAAGTGTATGTAGTATATGTATGGATACATGTTTGTGTGTGTGTGTGTATGTGTGTACAAGTATGCATATGTGTGTGAAAGCCCAGAGGTCCACATCAGGTGTCTTCCTCTATCACTCTCCATATGTTTTGCATCAATTTATTTATTTTAATTTTGTGTGCATCCATGTTTGGTGTGCATGTGTGTAAGTGCACCAGATGCACGCAGTGCCTTGGGGACCAGAAGAAGACACTGGATCCGCTGGAACTAGAGTTAAGGATGGCTGCTAAAGCCTGGACTCTTAAACATTTGAGCTAACTCGTCAGCCCCTCTCCATCTTACTGTTGACACAGGGGTCTCTCGCTGAACATGAAGCTCACTGATTGGCAGGACTGACTGTGCCAAACCCCAGAGAGCATCCTGCCTGCTCCCCAAGCTGGGGCTGCAGGTGTATGTGGGCATGCCCACCTTTTTATGTGGGTACTTAGGACTCCAGTTCAGGTCCTAATGCTTCCACAGCAAACACTTTCCCACTGAGAGCCATGGTGGCCTCTCCTCTTGCCCCAGGATGTAACACTTCTGCCTAGAGCTTCCATTACAGAATCAATAAAATCACAAGGTCTCAGCCCCAGCCATACTCAGTTCCATTACTGTTAAGAGCGGCCCCTGTGGAAAGCATGGGGGTACAGGGGCTGAAGCTGCACTGTTTGCATGCATGTGGGGGTCAGATGTTAACTTCCCCTTCCATTCTTCAGGTCTCCTAGGTGATGCTTACTACCGAGGACAAGGTACATGCAACATAAACAGTTTGCACACTGTGCTGTTTGTGGAATAATGATGAAGGGGAGGTCTGTGTGTGTCAGAAGGAATTCTTTCATGTTGTTTCTTGTTTTGTTTTGTTGTCCGTTTTTTGGATTTTTTTGAGACAGGGTCTCCCTGTAGCCCCCATTGTCTTGGAACTTGCTATATAGACCACATTGGCCTCAAACTCACAGAGATCTGCCTGCCTCTTATCTCCCAAGACTTGGGATTAAAAGTGTGCACCACCACAGTGGGATGTTATTCTTCTTTGTAAAGAATTTGGCTTTTGTCTATTTGTATGTGTGTGTCTATGATTGGCCAAAGGAAGGTGTCAGATCCCCTGGAGCTGGAGTCACAGGTGGTTGTGAGCTGCCTGATGTGGGTGCTGGGAATCGAAGGCGGGTTCTTTGCAAGAGTTGACCAACTCTCTCGCTCTGAGATGTAATTCTCTTCTCTAGTATTTTTTAAGACATTTTAAAATTTATTTTTATTTTATGAGTGTTTTGTCTGCATATATGTAAGTGCACCATGTGCATGCAATGCCCACAGAGGCCAGAAGAGGGTGTTGGATCCAACTGGAACTGAAGTTATGGATGGCTATTAGCCACCATATGGGTGCTGGGAGCCAAACCTGAGTCCTCTGCAAGAGCAGCCACTTAACCACTGAGCCATCTCTCCAGCCCCATCTTTTCCCTAGTATTTTTGATGTGTAGTTGGTTGAATCTTAGAAGGTAGAATCTGCAAATGTGGAACAATGTCTTTACAAGTGAGGAAGGGTATGCACACATCTAGAGCTGGTCACAGCACAGCTTCTGGTGGATATAACTTGTTCAAGCACCAGTAGCTTCGCCAGGGTATTTCTCCACATGTTCTGCCATGCATATTCTACTGAATGCATATCCAACCACTTGAAGTTGCCATGGAAACTTACAGTAATCTGTTACGTAGAAATAGGTGGGTTCTGTCCAGGAACCATTGCCTGCCAGGGAGGTGGCCCGAATTCGAACACTGTAGTTTCCTGGGGAGAGCCCTCTCAGCCGGCAGCCATGCTCTAGGGCAAAATGCTTCCGGGAAACACACATGTGTAACTCCTGGAAGAAAAGAGAAGGTAGCTGGCTGAGCTTTGCACTTCTGGGTACATCCATCCCAGGTAGGGTATCACACTCACTCAGATGATAAAAGGGAGGCAAAGATGGTTTGACACACCAGAGACTTTAAGAATTAATTAACTCTTTTGTTTCATTGGGTTTTTATATGTGGGCAGAATGAGAGCATTGCTTTGGTTTGAGGCAAAGTCTCCAAAGTCACTGGTAAATTGCAGACCAATGTTCTGCTACTGAGCTGCACTGGGGGATTCTAGGCAGGGGCTCTACCACTGAGCCACACCCCAGCCCCTCACTGGGAGATTCAAGACAGGGGCTCTATCACTGAGCCATACTCCAGCCCCTCACTGGGGGATTCTAGACAGGGGTTCTACCACTGAGCCACATCCCTGCCCTTCACTAAGTAATTCTAGACAGGGATCTACCACTGAGCCACACCCCAGCCCCTCACTGGGAGATTCTAGACAGGAGCTCTATCACTGAGCCATACTCCAGCCCCTCACTGGGGGATTCTAGACAGGGGTTCTACCACTGAGCCACACCCCTGCCCTTCACGAGGTAATTCTAGACAGGGATCTACTACTGAGCCACACCCCTGCCCCTCACTGGAGGAGTCTAGCCAAGTGTTCTCTTGCTGAGCCTGCAAGTTATGCAGGAGGCTCCAAGGAACTAGCTTCCATGAGTTGTCAGTGTGTGGGAGTGAGGCCTTTTGGTGATGTAGCCATAAGTAACCTCAGTGAACTCACTAATCATGAGGCTAAACTCAGGCTGACTTGCTGGTCTGGTCTGTCATCAGTGCCCTATCTGGGGTGAATAGACATTTATTCATATCTACCCAGGAAAAACCCACAAGCCATGACGCGAGCCCTTGAACGCAAACTAGTTGGCTCCAACACTCCTTTGCCCATCTCCCGACAGGACATTTCGTCCGAGAATCCAGCAAAGGCAGATCCAGATGGGAATGAAGGGCCTTTGGTAGGCAAGGTCATGTCCTACATCTCCCAGCTCCTCAGAACCAAACAGAGCCCCAGGCTCAATGTCTGTGAACAAATAAAACACTCTTCCCTCCCATCGTGCCAGATTCTGATCTTTTTTTATCATCTTTTTTTTTGGGGGGGGGTTTCGAGACAGGGTCTCCCTGTAGCCCCAGCTGTCCTGGAACTCACTCTGTAGACCAGGCTGGCCTTGAACTCACAAAGATTCGCCTGCCTCTGCCTCCCAAGTGCTAGGATCTTAAAGAGTTAGAAGCAGTGCTGGGCTGTAGTTCAGTTGGGACAGTGCTTGTCTTGTATCCATGAGGCTCTGGGTTCCATCCCCAGTGCTGAATAAACCAGGCATGGTGACCTAGGCCTGTAATCCAGCAAGTGGAGGTGGAAGCAGGGACTGGAACTCAAAGTCATCATCTTTACACTGGAACATATGAAGTCAGAGGCCAGTGGGAGACATAAACCTCATCTCAAAAGGAAATCGAAACAGAAAGCCCTCACACTGACAGACATCTGAGGATACAAGCTTGGCTCGGCAGGCCTTACCATATATGACAGTGCACATGAAATCCGGCAGGAAAGCTATGCAAAAGGCACCAATAGGGTCTCAATATCATCAAAATATACACTATGAAGTTTGCAAAAATTCAATAAAATTTTTTTCAAAAAAAGGAGAAATTTATGGCCCAGACATTAATCTCGGCATTCAGGACTCAGAGGCAGGGAGAACTCAGATGGAGGCCAACCTGGTCTACATAGCAAGTTCCAGGCCAGCTGTGGCTACCAGGAGACCTTGTCTCAAAAAGACTCTCCCCCCCAAAAATAGTTGGATAGCAGTTTTTTTTTTTAACTTTTTAAATACTATATCTTTCACCTAATAATAAACATTGAGAGTTAATTTCTTTCCTTGGGCAAGTGATATATCTTTTATGGTGGGGTTGTTTTTAGCACCTGCTTTTTAAAGGCATTAATGGAGCCTCCAATTACATTAAATGTAAAATGAGACAGAATGAAAAAAAAAAAAAAAGGAGTTGGCACTCACCCAAGCATCTATCAGAACAGGACATAAATAAACTGGCGCACACACTCCGTGATAAGCTTGCACTAGCAATCAACCCACAGCTTGTCAGGAAAGAGGCTCAGTTCTCTGAAGAATAAGTTGGTCAAACCTGTAATCACCAGACCCGAACTTGCAAAATTTTTCCAAAACATATCCAATGCTAATTGCACATACATAGAATTTGGCTGGAAACATTTTTAGGAGCAGAGGGTGTGGAAGAGAAAGAAAATGTAAGAACTTCCATGCTTTATCATGTGATGACAATAATAAGAAAACAAATGAGCCAACCAAGCCAGGCCAGGTGCAGGAGGCAGGTGGAGAAGCAGGTCCTACGCCTCTTCCAAACTGAATGAGTCACCAAGTAGAAAAGGAAAATGCATCAATACAGAAACAGGGGCGTGCTAACCCACAAAGGGAAGAGCAGTCTCAGATGCCAGCCACAACCCTGCCTACCTCTGGGGGGGGAGAGGGAAAGATCTGGAGCTTAAGTCCTCTTAGACACACACACACACACACACACACACACACACCATACAGAGACGGAACACTCACAGAAACACAAACATACCACACAACAGATACAAACCACACACACACACACACACACACATGTACCACACACTTCACACAGGCACACAAACTTACACATCAAGGAAACTGATCAGGGAAACCTGGTGAACAGGCAAGAAGCCAACTATAATAAAACATTTGTGAAAACAAGAAAAAGAGAAAAGATGGACTCTCCTTCCTGTGAATAGATGGTCTCTAGATCAGGATATCTGATTGGAAGGAAAGGAAAGTTTAAGGAGTAGGTGAGTTTAATGCAAGGCCTAAGTGAGAAGTCAGTCCAAAGCAGTTCAATCCAACAGCTGGAGGTAGTTTTGTATTAGTGCAGAAAAAGAGAAAAATAAAATTATCTCCTACCAAATACTATAAGAGAGTCTTCTCAAAGATAAAATACATGGTAGTCCTTGCTTATCTGTGATTTCAGTGACTCATCATCAACTGTGGCCCAAAAATATTAAATGGAAAATTTCAGAGACAAACAATTTTTGTCATACATTTTTGTTAACTCTGTGCATGGGTGTAGCACACATGTGGAGGCCAGAGGAGGGAAGCCTCAGGGCCTTCTGCAGGCACTCTCCACCTTTCCAATTAAATCTTAAACTTTTATTTTTATTATTATTATTGTTGTTGTTGCTGTTGTTGTATGAGAGAGACAGAGAGAGAGAGAATGTGGAGCACGCACACCACACACACGTATAGGTCAGAGGACAACTTTGGGAGTCAGTTCTCTCCTTCCACCATGTGCAACTCAGGCATTAGGCCTGATGTCAGACAAGTGCTTTTACCATTTCACCAACCCTCTTCAAAAAAAATTCAAAATTTATTTATTTGTAAGTATATGACTATTTTGTCTGCATGTATGTAAGTGTACCACATGTATTCAATGCCCACAGAGGCCAGAAGAGGAGGAAAGATCCCCTTGAACTGGAGTTATAGATGGTTGTTAGCTGCCATGAGGGTGCTGGGAACCGAATCCAGGTCTTCTGCAAGAGCAGCCAGTGCTCTTAACCACCAAGCATCTTTCCAGCCCTGGGCTCTCTTCAACCAATGGACATTTGCAAGCTGGTATAATGGATATGGACTAGCCTGCTGGACCAGGAGAGAACCCCTCAGAGGATAACCCCAAGTGTCTCCATCTGAACTCCCAAAAGGCCTAGAGCAAAAGAGCCGCTCAGTGATTCTACAGCATTGAGAGAGATGCTGATGCCCACTGCTTTAAAGCAGTGCCTTTCTGGGCAGCTGATTACATGGCAGTAATGACTGATACTTGATACTTTTTTTTTTTTTTTTTGGTATTTTTGAGACAAGGTCTCCCTTTAGTCCCACCTGGCCTGGAGCTCGCTCTGTAGACCAGGCTTACCTCGAACTCATAGAGATCCTCTTGTCTTGGGTAAGCTAGTGATCCAAAAATCTAAATTGTACTCCAAATGAAATTTGTAAGACCTACAACAAACTTATAATGAAAAGCAATCAAAGGCATACAAAAATATCTGAAAATAAACAGTAGTTATATATTCCTCTTTAACTCTTGTTTTTTGTTTGTTCTTTGTGATAAGGTCTCACTGTATATTCCTGGCTACCCTCAAACTCCCTATGTAAACTAGCCTGACCTCAAACTCACAGAGATTCCCCATTTTAAAAAACAGGGATGCTGGGCACGGTGGAGCACGCCTTTAATCTTAGCACTTGGGAGGCAGAGGCAGGCGGATCTTTGTGAGTTCAAGGCCAGCCTGGTCTACAGAGTGAGTTCCAGGACAGCTGGGGCTACAGGGAGACCCTGTCTCGAAAAGACCAAAAAATAAAAATTAAAATTAAAATCAAAAAACAGGGACTGGGGGCTGGAGAGATGGCCTAGCGGTTGGGAGTGCCGACTGCTCTTGCAGAGGACCTGGGTTTGATCCCCAGCACCCACATGGCGGCTGAGAACCATCTTTAACTCCAGTTCCAGGGGAATCCGACACCCTCTTCTGACCTCCACAGCATTGCATGACACGGGTGCACAAATTTACATGCAGCCAGTACATTCATACACATACAAAAATAAATTAAAAAAATTAAAACACAAACAGGGACTGGAGAGATGGCTCAGTGGTTAAGAGCACTTGCTGTTCTTCCAAAAAACCTGACCTCCATTCCCAGCACCCATGTCAGGCAGCTCACAACTGCCTGTACCTCCAGGTCCAGGGGATCTGATACGCTCTTTTTTTTTTTTTATGTGTATGAATGTACTGTCTGCATGTAGGTCTGTGCACCCGCGTCGTGCAATGCCACAGAGGTTGGAAGAGGGTCTTGGATTCCCCTGGAACTGGAGTTCTCCTGGAATTGGAGTTACAGATGGTTCTTAGCCGCATGTGGATGCTGGGGATCGAACCCGGGTCCTCTGCAAGAGCAGTCAGTGCTCTTAACCACTAGGCTATCTCTCCAGCCCCCTGATACACTCTTCTGTCCTCTGTGAGCATCCACACATACGACATAATTCGTACACACACACACTCACACACTCACACAAACATGAATGCAAACATACAAGACTCACACCTGTTGACTCAGAATATCAGTCTTGAGTTTGAATCATGGCCTGAGGTAGAGATATAAACAGCGTTGAGTTCACTGGGACACTCAGTATGGACTGCCCCTTAGCAGTCCCCAAATATGTTCATGGGTAATAATTCTGAAATGAAATGCTTCTGACAACTAGAATTAGCAGCATCCTAACGTGGTAGGATACAGCAGGAGACACCAGGTATCTAGCTTGCATGTGTGCTGGAGGCTGCCTTCCACCACTGACCTCTTCTGCATTCACACATCACTCCTACCCTGTCTTGTACATCAGGGTTCTATGAAAATTGGGATTCATTCACAGACTAGGATAAAGCTCTCTAAAGTGAAATGAGTCTCATCTTGATGGTAAGGACACAAATGCAGGCAGCCATCACCCAGTGTAGATGGCACAGCTGAAAAGCAATGTAGGGAACTGCATGCAGGGTCCCAGAGATGGCTAAGTGTGGAAAGCGTTTGCTGCCAAGCTGTGAGACCGGAGTTCAATTCCCAGGAATCACACACTGGAAGCAGTAAGCCAACTTTTTTTTTTTTTTTTTGTTTTTTTTGAGACCAGGGGTCCTCGCCTGCGTGAGCCTCAGCTGTCCTGGCAAACTGCCACTTATGTGAGCGCAGGCCATTGGCCTGCTGGAAGTCTCGCACGAGATCTGCGTGCCTCGCCTCTGCCGCTCCTGAGTGCTAATGAGAAGGCATGAGTGCCACACATGCCCGGACACAGTAGCCCAACTCTTAAAAGCTTGTTCTCTGTGACCTTCAAAACACAATGCTAATGGTACACCACACCACACACACACACACACACGTCACACACACACACACACAACAAAATAAGTCAAAACTAATCACAAAATCGTCAATGAAAATACTTGTGTATAGGGTGTAATGGAAAAGCAATAAGCAGATTCACACATCAAGCACAATATCTACACGGATAGCAGCCAAGCTTTGAGCTGTGCTCCTAGTTTGATCTTTCAAGCCTGCTGTTGACAAATAACATACTCCCGAGCCAACACGCCAATCATTGGGAGGAAAGGGTTTATTCAGCTTACATCTCCTGGGTCACAGTTCATCACTTAGGGAGCCCAAGGTAGGAACTCAGGGCAGGAACCTGGAGGCAGGAGCTGAAGCACAGGCCATGGAGGAATGCTGTTCACTGGCTTGCTCTCCTGGCTCATGCCCAGCCTGCCTTCTTATACAGTACACAACAACCTGCCCAGGGTGGCACTACTCATTGTGGGCTGGGCCCTCCCACACTGCTCGACCATCAAGACAATACTCCACAGATGTAGCCACAGGACAATCCAATGGAACCAATTCCCCAATTGAGGCTCCCTTGACCCAGGTGTGTCAAGTTGACACTAAAGCTATCCAGCACAAGCTGTAATGACAATGCACCTGTCAGGGAAGCTTGGGTCAGAAAGTAAGCAGAAGTAACAAGGGGAATCTGAATGTTCCTGCCTAAGTGGTGCATAGCAGTCTGCAACAACAAGAAGCATCTCATCCTGGAGGAAAGCTCATCAAGACTCAGGGAGTAAACAACTACAAGTCTCAGGAATATCTGTACACTTACCAGATGCACAAGGTATTTCCCACCCAAGGCTACAGATGCAATAAAGCCTGGTAAAGGGAGGACAGTCTCCACATGTTGAGCTACCTGCAGGCTGTGCAGGGTGCTACAAGTGTCCTGATTTCCTGAGCTGTCATCCACTCTAGGGTGGGTCTGGTAATGCAGCTGTCTTTCAGCCATTTCCTGTAGGTAACCCCTCCCATGTTCCTTTGGCCCTATCTGGGATGTGTACACATTTGTTCACATGGCCTCAGAAATGGTGTCAGCACCCAGAACCCTTACCTCATCTCCGTACCGCCGATAGCTCACTTCATACAGCACAATCAGGCCATTGGGTTCCCTTGGCTCTTGCCACATCAAGTGCACAACATTGTTCTCAAAGATTTCATGGGTCACAGGGCCAATGATGTCATCAGCTTTAGCTGAAAGAAGCAATTGGAGGCTCAAGTACATGTCTTGGACCAAATCCTACCCCTGCCATTTAACGGCTAAGAAACTGGGACGGGATGGCTGTATAATTTTCCCACCTTCATTTTCTTCATCAGAGAATATACATGTCAAACGGGGGGACTGGAGACATGGCCCCATCAGTAAAGTGCTTCCCCAGCACTCAGAAGGACTTGAAGGTTAATTCAAGATTTCACATCAAAAAGCTGAGCATGGCTGGAGAGATGGCTCCGTGGTTAAGAACACTGGCTGCTCTTCCAAAGGACCCAGGTTCAGTTCCCAGCACCCACATGGCAGCTAACAACCATCTATAACTCAATTCCAGGGCATTTGATACCTTCTTCTGGATTCAGTGGACACTGCATGCATGGGTGCTAGCAAAACACATATGCATGTAAATTAAAAATAATAAAATTTCCCAGGCATGGTGGTACATGCCTTTAATCCCAACACTCAAGAGGCAGAAGCAAGTGTATCTCTGTGATACTGAAGCCAGCCTGGTCTACGTAGCAAGTTCTGGGCCAGCTGGGGCTACAGAGAGACCCTGTTTCAAAAAAAAAAAAAAAAAAAAAACCAACCTGAAAAAGCTGGGCATGTAGTGCTGGAGAAATGGCTCATCAGTTAAGAGTACTAGATGACCGGATGCTCTTACAGAGGACCCGTGCTCAGGCACCCAGCACCAACATGGCAGCTAACAATCATTCCTAACTCCAGTTCCAGAGAGCCACACCCTCTTCTGCCTCCAAGGGCACTGTACACATGTGGTGAACTTACATGTATTACATACAAAACACCCAGACATACAAAATAAACATAAATAAATCGGAGAGAGAGAGAAAGAGAATACATGTACACCGCGGGGAGGAGGGCCTGTCTGCAGCAGCGGGGTCTCACATCCTCTAAACTGTCATCTGGGGGAAGCAGCCCACCTTCAGGCATGGTCCGGGCACTGACATAGGCAGCCACACTGCACCTCTCCTCTGGGGAGTCTTGGTTACACGCCTGCAGCTCAATACGGTACCCGGTGAAGTGCCGCAGACCAGAGATAACCAGTGACTCCTTGTTGACCACCTTCTCAAAGGGCCTGTGCTCTTCCTGGCTCGTGGGCATGACAGTGGAAGAAATGTTGGGGAAATCTGGGAGAGTGGGCATGGCAGTCGTTCCATTCCCTGCTTCCTCAAGGGATCTGCGTTTCCGGGATGGCCTGTAGGGAAGAGAGCATTCGTGTGGGTCATGACATCATCATCTAAAAATAAAAGGATAGCAGAGAAGGCAAGGCTTAATTAATTAAAAGACAGAGTGGGGTGAGGCATGAAGTTCAAGGGACACAGATTAATCACCACACAGATGAATGACCCTGTGAAAGATATGGAGGATGAAGGTGGACCCATTTCTGAAATCTGGCAGTGACACACCCTAAGATCTCTCTCAAACATGCTTGATTTCAGGTTTCTGGTTTTCTGAAACACAGGCTGGCAGGGTCAGGATTAAAAATTAAGATGCTGAGGGGTAGGAGAGATGGCACAGTGGTTAACAGCAGAGGACCCAGTTTCAGTTCCCAGCACCCACATGGCACCTCAAAACCATCCATAACTCCAGTTCCGGGGGATTCAATGCCCTCTTCCAGCCTCTGCAGGCATTGTATACACATAGTGCACTTACATGCGTGTAGGCAAAACATTCATATGTGAAATAAGTAAATGAGTGAATAAATGAATAAACAAATAGCCTGAAAAGGAATGAAAGTGTAGCTATCCAGGGATGCCAAGGGAGCAAGCTACATACCCACACTATTAGGGGTGTGTGTGTGTGTACCTAGCCATACCTCCACCCCAACATAAATTTAAATTTTTTAAAACTTATTTTGGTTTTATATGTGTATTTTGTCTACATGTATGTATGTGCATCACATGCATGTAATGCCCACAGAGGCCAGAAGGTGTTGGATCCCCTGAAACTGGAGATAGACAGTTGTTAACTGCCACGTGAGTACTGGGAGCCAAACTCAGGCCCTCCACGAAAGCAGCCAGTGCTCTTACCCACTGAGCCATCTTCTTAGTCCCCAACATAACTTTTCTTTTTTGGTCTTTTTGAGACTCCTTGTAGTCACAGCTGGCCTGGAACTCACTATGTATACCAGGCTGGCCTCAATCTCACAGAGATCCACCTACCTCTGCTTCCCAAGTACTGGGATTAAAAGCATGTGCCCGCCACACCTGGCAGACAACGTAACTTTTATATGAATAAATTTTATATGTGAAAATTCTGTGTGAATTTGCTGAACTGCTATATTGGCTTGATTGAGATGAGTTGGCTGTTAGTGCTTTGGAATGCTTTGGTATGCTCCTGACATGGAGCAGTGGAGGACAGGGACGCTGCTTGGTACCCTATGTGCCCAGGAGGGTCCCAAATATCCATACAGGATAAGATGAGAAATCGAGTTTAGGATGCAGGCTACAAACTCTACACCTTTCATTGTTGTCGTTGTTATATTTTATTTACTTTTGATTTTATATGTATGAGTGTTTTGCCTGCATGTAAGTACACCTGTGTCATGCAGTGTCTGCAGAGGCCAGAAGAGGGTGTTGGATCCCCTGGAGTTATAGATTGTTGTTAGCTGCCATGTGGGTACTGGGAACCAAACCTGGGTCCTCTGCAAGAGCAGTCAGTACTCTTAACTACTGAGTCATCTCTCCAGCACCTCTACACTTCTTGATGACAGATCGTATTGCAAATGTCCATCAGTGGTCAGACCAGGATATACAAGTGCCTGAAAATACATACATACACACATACATACATGCACACATATATACATACAGTTAGGAGTTCATGACTAGTGCTGTAAAAAGGTCAAAACCCACAGCTAGGGAAGTAACAGCACTAGTGGAGAACATACTGATGCCTTCTTGCTAAACACTCGTGGCGTCAAGCCATTTTCTAAACATTTATGTTGTACCCAAGATTAGTGCTGCTCATAGCCTTGGCCAGAGAAGCCTCTTCTGCAGTGAACAGTGGTTAATGCAGAGACTCCTCACTGGCCCAGGTTCTGATATTATGCAACTGTGAGTGCTCAGCCAGAGATATGTACCAACCCACTCTGCCAAGGCTCAGTAAACATCAAGAAGAAACGAGGGAAAGCATGGCAGAGCTGGAGGACGCTTGGGAGTGCTGTGAAGTGCTGTCTGCTAGGTGTCACATGTTGCACCACACACTCACTGCAGCTGTGGTTGCATGCACAAGACCCCCACAGGATCAAGCCGGTTAAATATTTAGCACGGGTGCTGGAGAGATGCTCAGTGATTGAGAGCACTGATGCTCTAGCAGAGGACCCCACTTTGGTTCCCAGCACCCACATGGTGGCCTAAACCTGTCCATAAATCTAGTTCCACCCTCTTCTGGCCTCTGTGGACATTGCACACATGTGGTAACTTACATACGTGCAGGGATACACATAAAATTAGAACAAATAAAAATTTTGAAAGTTCTACTATGCTTACAGGAGGAGCTTTCAAGGCCCCCACCCCACCAAGGGGCCACCAGCAACTGTTGGCTACTACAGGAGACACATTTTTTCAGGAAGTGGCCACTGACGTGCTGCCCACATGGTGAATGGCCTATGGGCAGCATGAGCTGAACTCAGTGAATTAAAAAATTAAATTAGGAGTTCTTTAAAAATCCTTAAAGTGGTCCCCACCTGTCTATCCTGTCTACTTCCTCTGACAGCTGAGTGTCTCACGCCTGTCTTTCCCTCCATTCTTCTTGACTGCTTCTCTAACACCTCATCCCTTCATTTTTCAAAAATATTTTATTATTTTTATTCTGTGTATGAGAGATTTTTCCCTGCAGTTATGTAAGTGCACCTGCGTGCGCAATGCCAGCAGAGGCCAGGAGAGCTGGGTCACAGCCCCTGAAACTGCAACTGCAGATGGTTAAGGGTAGCCGCTGCTCATAACAGCTGTGCCATCTCTCCAGGCCCCACTTCATTTTTTAAAATATAAACTGAAGAGACACTACTCTTCATTCTCTTCTAAGAATTTGGCAACACTGTATTCCTTTGGTCAAACTGTCTTTTTTTTAAATTTTATTTATTATTTTTATGTGTATGAGTGTACTGTCTGCATGTAGGTTTGTGCACCCATGTCGTGCAATGCCGTGGAGGTCAGAAGAGGGCGTTGGATTCCCCTGGAACTGAAGTCAAAGACGGTTCTTAGCTGCCATGTGGGTGCTGGGAATTGAACCCAGGTCCTCTGCAAGAGCATTCAGTGCTCTTAACCATAAGCTATCAGCCCCCAACCTGTCTTTTTCACATCATATTGCATTTGCTATAGACCCAGAGAAATGTTCCTTAAGAGTGGTAAGACTGGGCTGATTAAGAAAGTTCTGGCTAGGAATACACCTCAGCCTGGAAAGCATGATGCCAGGTTCAGTCTGCAGCACTGCACAAGGACTGCAGAGATGACTCAGTGGTTAAGAGAGCATACTCCTCTTCCAGAGACCCAAATTCAGTTCCCAGGACCCATGTTGGGTGGCTCACAATACCTGTAAGATCAACTCCAAGGGTTCTGACTCCTCTGGCCTCTGAAGACAACCCCCCCGACACACACATGCAGATATACGCACCCACAGGTCAAAACTGTGACGTGCATATTTAATTATGTAGACATAATTAAAAATAAAATAAATATTTTCAAAAGGAAAGTTTGGCTTTCTGATCAGTCTTCCTGAGGCAAGTAGACAACATACCACCAGGAGCCACGACTTCTGGCCCAGGCATTGTTCTGGAAAGGTGCTGAGTGGGAAGATGACAGAAGGGAAACTGAGGCATAGGGGAAGGGCCCAGGAAGTACTCCCTTGATTGGATATTTTAGGAAGAGTGTGTTAGTTACAAATTTCCCCATATTGATGTCCAGATTCCATTCCCAGTGAAGGTGTTTAATTGGTGAATTTGTGAAGCGCCCAAGGCTCAAGAGCAGCAGTTCATCACATGCAAAAAAAAGAAAAAAATAAAAGACAAAAAAAAAAAAAAAAAAAAAAAAAAAAAAAAAAAACCACTAACAATATTTGGGCTACCGCCCCTCCGCCTGACTGGGATCCCAGTCCTGCTCTGAATGGCCACAGGGGCCACGTGAATGCCCCGTGGCTGGGTCATACCTAGGGTCCTCGGCACCAGGGCCTGAAGAGGTTTTTCTGTGAAAACAAAATCGACCACTTAAGAGGAGAGAAGAAAATTCAACTGAGAGACCGTTTGACGCTGACATTCTGGAGGCCACGTTACATCAAGCAGTGTATCTCCCACGTCTGGAATATGGTTTGGCTGTGTTACTCCTCAGGGTTCATGTACTGGGGGTTAGGTCTTCTACATGATGCTAAGAAGTAGCAGCCCCTTTAAGAGGCGGGACCTAAAGGACCGTACTTGCTGGCTCCTCCCCAGTCTGTCTCATCACATGAGATATCTCCCATGCTGACGTCATGTTCCTGGACTACATAGCTAAGGCTGCCCAGAGCCATGGGGTCACCTGATCTAGAACTTCCAAGCTCCTCAACTGTGATGTAATGTACCTTTTTTCTTTATAATATGTCCAGTCTCAAATAGTCTACTGTGGTTACAGAAAAGAGATTGATAAATGCCCTGCTCACTGGTGGTGGGGATGCACTACACCTTCCCCAGAGTGCACAGAACCCAGGAAGAAAAGCAAAGCAAGGGCTGGCCAGGGAGTCAACTAGCCTGCGCCTGCCACAGCCACTTAGTCATCTCCTCAAATCAGCTTCGCTTTGGTTTTGCTTTTTGGATGTGTTGGTATATGTGTTCATGTGTGCACGGGTACAGGGGTGTATACATGCATGTGTAGGTCAGAGCACACCTCAGCTGTTGTTCCTTGGGTGCTATCTACCTTGTTTTTGAGAAGAGTCTCTCGCTGGTCTGGAATTCGCCACATTGGCTAAGATGCTCACTCTGCAGTCCTAGGACTACAGCAATCTCACCTCCCTAGTTACTGGATTACAAGCTTGTGCCACACGCTTGGCTTTTTAAATTTTACTTATTTTTATTTATTTTATGTATATGAGTGTTCTGTCTGCATGTATGTAAGTGTTCCACATACACACAATGCCCACAGAGACCAGAGAGAGCGTCAGATCCCCTGGAACTGGAGTTACAGAGGGTTGTGAGCCACCATGTAGATGCTGGGAACCAAGCCCAGGTGCTCTGAAAAAGCAGCCAGTGCTCTTAGCCATGGACCACCTATCCAGCCCCTCAACCAGCTTTTTAGACATGGGTCTGGAGAAGGAATCAGGTCCTCTGTGGCATGGCAAGCACTTTACTGAGCCTTTTCCTCATCCAGCCTTCTGGACTCAGGGTCATGGGGGAAAATGTAAAAAAACATGAACATACTGATGCCTCTGGAGACAGAGCTCATTCAATGGGAGCACTGGTGGACAATAGACACATTTTAGAACTTTGTTCTGTCCCAACATTAACCTTCTGGAGTTTTCATATGCTTTGGATGTGGGTAATTGCATCCAATTTGGGGGGAAAGGAAAGGGAGGGATGCCGGCTGAAGAATTTGAGGGAAGGAGACCAAGATGGGAAAGTACAAAGGAACTCAGCGATAGGCACTCAAAGCTCACGTTCTTGGAAGCATCTGCAGGTTTTTTTGAGGGGTGTAATATCTGGGACAAGGGGTGTGACTGCAACGATAAGTGTCCCCAGAGGCTCTCATGTTTGAGCACTCAGTCCCCAGTTGGCGCTGCTGATGTGAGGGTTAGGAGGTGTGGTCTTGCTGAAGGAAGTACATCACTGGGTGTGCTTTGAGAGGTCATGCCCTACCCCACTTTCAGTTTCTCTTCTCTGCCTCCTGTGAGTCTGTGGAGAGGTGAGCTCTTGACTTCTTGCTCTTACTCCTGCCACTGTGCTGCACTCTTCTCCCTCCGGAACCTTCTATAAGTTGTCTTGTGTTTAGGTCATGGTATTTTATCACAGCAACAGAAAAGTGACTAATACAGGATGTACTGGAATCAAGTGGTTGGAGTCCAAAATCCTGCTCAGCACCCTACGAGATAGTTCCCACCACAGACAGAGATCTAGCTCCAAGTATGTAGTGTCAAGGTCAGAGTCCCCATGTGAGCCATCAGTCTCACAGCCTTAACATGGAAGAAATCATTCCAGTTAGCCCTTGGGATCCACAAGATACACATTCTTGGATTCAACCAACTATGGGTCAAAACTACTAGGAGACACGCCAAGCAACATGCCGCGGGTAAGTAGTGGTGTGCATGTTAGGAGAGTGACCAACCACTCTCTGCTAGGGTTTGAAGCCTGCTCCACAGAAGGAAGTTCATGCCTGCTGCTATAAACTTGCTCAAAGCCCATTGTTGGTGTGGTCATAGGCTCTAGAGAGAACCTACTACTATTGTTTGGCTCTGTAGACACATCATCGTCAAACTGCCTTCTAAATACCTGTGTTTATATCCATAGATCAGTGCTGCTTTCAACCTTAGTCAGAGGAACCTCTTTCTGCTGTGGGCAGCAATCAATGCAAAGACTCATCAGTGACTGTGAGTGCTCAGCCCTACTGGGACGACTGTATCAACCCCACCAAAACTCAGAGAGCAGCAAGTAGAAAGAACATACACCCTGGAGGAGGATGGGGAGGACTGCTGTGAAATACTATCTTCTGGACACACACTCTTAACTAATGGCAGCTGTGGGCACCTGCACAAGACCCGCACAATATGTGGCCAATGAGATCAGCTAATTTTCCAACAGGCAGCACTCAGTGGGAGGAGAGAGAGAAGGAAGGGGAGATGAGGAGGAAGGAGAAGAAGGCAGAAAGATGAAGAGAGGGTGGGGAAGAAAAAGAAGAGGAGCGGGACAAGAAGGCGTGGGGGGGCGTGCGGGGGTGTCGGGGGAGTGGAAAGGAGGAGTTTGGGCAGATGTAACCAAGACACATTGTACATACAGATAAAATTGTCAATGAATAAATAAAAATTACGTTAAAAATGTGTGTCTGTACTGAACACATGCAGGCTTTCTCTTGGCCTGAACCATGTGGTAGAACAATGATTTGTGTGGCTAGCAAGTTGTCTAATGATGCTTTAACATCTATGGGGAGATGTACGTGGTCCCTGCAGGTATGATGACACTTCTGTAAGAGACTTGAGCTTCCTCAGCTCTGGTATTCTTAAGCCACTGGAGATATCAGAATCAACTGCTCTATGTCCGTTTTGCATATGAGGAGCCTGAGGTGCTCAAACCAATGTGTTTAAGAGCAGAGCCCAGTCAGCTCTAGAGTCCCTGCTGGCAACGGCTCCCCCTTCTGTGAGAAATGCACAGGGATGGACCCATCTTACCTAGAGCCACAAATGTCAGCTCTAGAGTCCCTGCTGGCAACGGCTCCCCCTTCTGTGAGAAATGCACAGGGATGGACCCATCTCACCTGGAGCCACAAATGTCAGCTCTTGTTTTCAGCTCACATCAGGCAGAGAAAAAAGAGAATCCTGAAACTCACTGGGTATGTGCCCTGTACATGTGTGCATGTATGTGGATGCTGGCATTATGTGTGTATGTGCATGTTTCCATGTGTGCATGAATGCATATGTGTGCAGGAATGCTTATATGCACATACTTGCAAGTGCATGTGTGAATACTTGTGTATTTTCCTGTGTGCCTATATGTATGTATGCATGCTTGGGTGTGTGTGCATGTACACATATATATGTGCATGCATGCAGAGGCCAGAGGACAACTTTGGCTGTATTCCTCAGGTGCTATGCACTCTATTCAGACAGTCTCTGGTTGGTCACTGATTAGACTACACTGGCTGGCCACTAAGCCACAGGCCCTGTCTCCTGTATCCACCTCTCCAATGCTGGGATTATGAGCACTCGCCGCCATGACTGGCCTTTTACAAGGGGGCTGGGGACAGAACTCGAGTCCCTGACCTTCTAAAGCAAACACTTTACCAACAGAACCATCTCCCCAACCTCAGACGAGGCTTTTCCACCCCCTCTATCCAGGACCACCAGACTAAACTTAGGTCCCTCTCACCCCACTATGGGGGCTCACTGGGGCTCATTTGATGGCATTCTCCAAATACTGACAGCCTCCCCAACCCTGAGCTAATAGACAGAAAGACACATGCAGAGTCCTGACCTGGGAACAAACACCACGTTGTGCAGGTAATCCTCAAAGGTCTTCCTGAACGAGGACTCCTCCAGCTCCTTCAGGATCTGGGAATCGGTCTTTGGGCATGAGCAGCATTCTCCAGCCGCATCATCATACTCGCTCTGATTGTGCTTCTGTGAGTCATCAGACTCAAAAGGTGGGGACCAGGTCCTGGAGGGCAGTTTCAGCCCTAGGGGAAGGCAGAGGGTCTCAAGTCTCCCCCAGAGCACACATGTGGACATGCAAACACATCATAAACACAAAGACGCACAAAACAAACACAACACACATATCACACATACACATACATACACACAAAACACAAAGACCAAACACACAGCACACCAGGAAAGAGCCAGGGGGCTTTCTAGACAGGTTGAACAGATGGACTGGACAGAGCCTAGGTTCAAGCTTTATTTTGTGTGTGTGTATGTGTGTGTGTGTGTGTGTGTGTGTGTTTGATGGAACTCTGTGTGCTCACTTAACTGGGCAATGCGGACACCAGAGGATGATGTCAGGAATCTTCTCCACTTGTTTCTCTACCTTCTTTTTTTAATTAAATATATGGGGGGAGCACGCCATGGTGTGCACATGGATGTCAGAGTCATTGTGGGAGTCAGTTCTTTCCTTCCACTATGTGAACTTCAGGGATTCAACTCAGGTCCTCAGGCTGAGCAGCAGGTACCTTTACCCACTGAGCCAACCCAGCAGCCCTCCATCTTAGGACAGGGTCTCTCACTGAAGCTCGAGTTCACTGACTGGCTGGGCTAACTAACCACTGAGTTCCGGGGTTCCGCCTCCTCCACTTCCGCAGTGCTATGGTTGCAGACACAAGCCCCCTGCCGTTCAGCATTTCATACATGGTGCTGGAGATCCAACCAGGGGTCCTCAGTTTCGCACACCAGACACTTTATCCAGTGAGCCATCCACTCGCATTCAAGTTTTACCACAATTTCAAAACTTCAGTTGGTAACAATAACAGAAAGCCACTATAGTCGAGAGGAATGCATTTGTTATACTTATGATTGAAATTACAGTAAAAATAAACACAACAGACGTTCACTATCTAAACTGCATGTCAGTTTGCCGTTGATGCTGATTCACGCTGCCGCGCCATCACGGCCTCCATCAGTTTCTACTCTCATCATCCCAAACGGGAGCCCTGTTCTCCTTCAAGTCTAACTCTCCATTTCCTCTTCAACTCCTGGCCTCCACCACCCTACCTTCTGTCCACATGAATTTGAACACTGTTAGGACATCCTATG
This sequence comes from Rhizomys pruinosus, assembly GCA_009823505.1. Taxonomy (NCBI): domain Eukaryota; kingdom Metazoa; phylum Chordata; class Mammalia; order Rodentia; family Spalacidae; genus Rhizomys; species Rhizomys pruinosus. The sequence goes on along the minus strand of VZQC01012024.1, from coordinate 1,139,467 downwards.
AGTGCTTTGCTAGTGGGTTTATTTTAAATAGTCTAAGCTCTGTAACCGGTGAGATGGCTCCATGGTCAACTGCCTGCCGGGCACACAGGAGGCCACAAGATCAACCCCCAGCAGCCGTGGGAAAGCCAGGGATGACATATAAAATAAAAATAAACACAAAAAGTCATTGCTCTTTCAAAGAAAAATAAAGCAGATCCTTGCTGTTGCCGGCAGTGTTGCCAGCTGGGGTGTCGGATGCTCCAATACAAAGTATGAAAGGAGGGAGACGAAGCCTAGGATCCTGGCAGGGCGGGAATGATGTCATAGGCACGCATATAGTGCATGATCTTAGAGCTGGAAATGTTACCAAAGATCATCTGTCCTCTGCCCATCTCCACAAAAGGAATGGGGAACCTAGCCAAAACCAAATAGCAGGTCAGGGATGGAGCAGAGTACAGACCACACCTCCCCAACTCCCAGCAGTCCCCCTCGGCTTCCTGCTCCAAGGTCACAGGCTGAAGATAAGAAAACAAATTAAAGACAAACCAACAGACTAAAAGCCAAATAGATTTTCAGCTTCTCTGGTTTGATGGTGGGTTAACGTTTTAAATTGCATTTAATTACTTATTTGTGTGTGTACATATGGGTGTACACATGTGGAGGTCAGAGGACAACTTGCAGTAGTCAGTTCTTTCTATCATATAGATCCCAGGAATTAAACTCAGGCCTTCAGGCTTGGCAGCAAGCACCTTTACCCACTTAGCCATATAAACCACCCCATTTTTTTTTAACTTATTTTTGTTGTTGCTGCTGTTGTTTTATGTTGGATTTTGTTCTTGTTGTTATTGGTGTTGTTTGGTTGGTTTCTGAGTTATTAATTTTTATTTATTTATGTATATTAGTGAATTACCTGCGTGTAAGTGTACCCATGTCAAGCAATACCCACAGAAGTCAGAAGAGGGTGCTGAATTCCCTGGAATTGAAGTTATAGAAGGCTGTTTAGCCACCATGTGGGTACTGAAAACTGAACCTGGGTCCTCTGCAAGAGCACCCAGTCCTTTTATCCACTGAGCTATCTCTCTAGCTCCTGGTTTCTGGCTTTTTGACACTGGGTTTCTTTGTAGCCCCAGCTGGCCTGGAACTTGCTATGTAGATCAGACTGCCCTTAGAAATCAGAGATCTGCCTGCCTCTGCCTCCTGAGTGCTGGGATTAAAGGCCAGTCCCATTTTGAAATATACAATGTGTTATATAGCTATTACTCTGTAACTATTGCCCAGTCCATTTAGCCAGGCCACACCCAGACAAGGCTCTCTCAGCCTCTACTACCCAGTATTCTGAACATTTTGAATGTTCCATTAGAAAAAATGATGAAGGTTTGAAGCCATACACTCATTACTCAAATTTGATTTTTGCATATTTTATACATGTGTAAGCATCATGTGGCTCAGGGTTGAATGCAGCATTGATGTGTGCTGCATGGTTAAGTCTGGCCTTTGTTTGGCAGTCATTAGGACTGAACACAGGCTTTGTACACACTAGGCAAGTGCTTACCACACAGGCCTATATTTTTGATAGTTCCCAGAGTGTGGACTGCTGTGCAATTCTTAAAACTGTATCTGTGAGGCTGGAGAGATGGCTCATCAGTTAAGAGTGCCAACTGCTCATGCAGAGCACCCAGGGGTTCAATTCCCAGCACCCACATGGCAGCTAAGAACCATCTTTAACTCCAGTTCCAGGGGAATCTGATGCCCTCTTCTCACCTCCATGGCATTGCACAACACAGGTGCACCAACCGACATGCAGACAGTACACTCATACACATAAAAATAATAAAAAACTTTTTTTAAAGGTTTAAAAAAAACTGTATTTGTGTGGGGCTGAAGACATGGCTCAGCAGGTAAGAGCACTGCCTGCTCCTGTGGAGGACCCACAGTCAGTCACCAGCACCCACAAGGCCACTAATAACTGCCCTTAACCCCAATTCCGGGGATACAATGCTCTCTTCTCTCCTCCATGGGCACTGCATGGCACAAGTGTGCTTACATGCATGCAGGCAAAATATTCAGACACATACAACTAAAATAAATAAAAAATAAACAAATGAATGTATATATGTACACTGGAAAGATGGCTCATATGGTAAAACGCCTGCCTTGCAAATATGGGGGCTAAGTTCCCATCCAGCATAAGAAGCTGGGTGTGGTGGTATGGGCTTGTTAGCCCAGCCTGGGGAGGCAAAGACAGGCAGATCCCAGGGACTCACTGGTAGACAGGCAGATCCCAGGGACTCACTGGTAGACAGGCAGATCCCAGGGACTCACTGGTAAGCTAGCCTAATCTACTTAGAGAGTGAGCCCAGGCCTGAAAGGGAAGGGAAAGGGAAAGGAAACAGGAAAGGAAAGAGGAAAGGAAAGGAAGGAAAGGAAAGGAAAAAGGAAAGGAGGGGAAAGGGGAAAGGAAAGGAAAGGGAAGGAAGGAAGGAAGGGAAGGAAGCAGGGAGGGAGGGAGGGAGGGAGGGAGGGAAAGGAAAGGAAAGAGAGAGAGGAAGGATGGAAGGAAGGAAAGAAGGAAGGGAAAGAAAAAGAAAGAAAGAAAGAGAGAGAGAAAGGAAGGAAGAAAGAAAGAAAAAGAAAAAGAAAGAAAGAAAGAAAGAAAGAAAGAAAGAAAGAAAGAGAAAGAAAGAAAAAGAAAGAAAGAAAGAAAGAAAGAAAGAAAGAAAGAAAGAAAGAAAGAAAGAAAGAAAGAAAGAAAGAAAGAAAGAAAAAGAAAAGCTGGGTATGGTGGTGCACAACTTTAATCTCAGCACTCAGGAAGCAGAGACAGGCAGATCTCTGTGAGATCAAGGCCAGCCAGGTTTACATAGAGAGTTCCAGGCCAGCTGGGACTACAGGGAGACCCTGTCTCAAAAAGTGAGGATTGAGACTGTAGCTCAGCAGAGCAGCACACATTTACCTGGCACACATGAGGCCCAGGTCAGCGCTGTGGGGCAGGAAGGTGTTCAGCAGGTAAAGGAACTTAAACCTAAGCTGGATCCTTAGGACCCACACGGTGAAAGGAGAAAACTGACTCTTGCAAGTTGTCCTCTACCTCCACACACATGCTATGACAATAGAACATGCGCGTGGGCACGCGCACGCACGCACACACACACACACACACAGAAATGAATGTAATAAAAATTTTAATTTATTTTTGTTTTATTTTATTTTATTTTATTTTTTGGTCTTTTTGAGACAGGGTCTTCCCTGTGGCCCCAGCTGTCCTGGAATTCAGTCTGTAGACCAGGCTGGCCTTGAACTCACAAAGATCCGCCTGCCTCTGCCTCCCAAGTGCTAGGATTAAAGGCGTGTGCCACCACGCCCAGCTTATTTATTTATTTATTTATTTATTTATTGGCTAATTTATTTTTATTTTTTGAGTATGAGTGTTTTGTGTGCATGTAGGCAAGTTCATGTATGTAAGTGCACCTGTGTGTTCAATGCTTGTGGAGGCCAGAAGAGGGTGTCAGATGCTCAGGAACTGGAGTTCTGGACAGCTGTGAGCCACCATGCAGGTGCTAGGAATGGAACCCAGGTGCTCCCAAGGAGCAGACAGTGCTCTTAACCACTGACACATAAAAATATAAAAATATCTGTTAATACAAACAAAAAACTTGAGCAAGGATGTAGCTCTATTGGCAGAGTGCCTACACATAGGGCCCTGGGTTCAAATTCCAGGTACTGCACAAACTAGATGTGGCAGGATACTCCTGTAATGCCAACACTTAGAGAAGGTCATCCTCAGCTACAGAATGAATGTGTGCCAGCCTGGGCTACAATGAGACCATCTCAAAAAAACAAGCAAGTGAGAAACTTAAAAACAAGTTGCACAGCAACCTTGGAACTGTACACAAGATTGTGTTTGCTGACCTCCACACTAACACGCAAACATACACCAACTTACACACATACAAACATATATACACACACAAATGTGCACATATGTGTATGCCTAGGGGTACAACCTTGGGAACTGGAAAAGAGACCCCGCCTCCACGAGGGGAGCCACATGCAGCACAGCTGCCCGCACTCACCTTTGAGGCAATAATCCAGCTCAAAGAGCTCGCTGTCTTCCGCCTGTCGCTCCCAGTACACCAAGTAGTGGGTAATGTTCCCATTGGGGTCTGACGGGGGCTTCCACTTCAAGATGATCTGGGATGAGGAGTTGGAAACAGATATGGGATCCAGGGGAACGGAGGGATCTGCAAAGGAGAAAAGAAATTGTGGAAAGTGTTGGTGGAACTGGAAGGTTGCTGGCAGCATGGAGAAGTTTAACTGTGGAGGAGATTAGACACATCAAGTGCTTGCTCAGCCAAGGCAAGAGTGACCAAATCATAGTCCATTCATGTCCTTCATTCATTTATGGCATAAATGGCTAACAACCATCCCTAACTCCAGTTCCAGAGGATCTGCTACCCCCTTCAGACCTCCACGGGCAGTGCACATACAGGTGCACTTACACAGAGGCAAAACACTCACACATAAAAATTAGGGGGCTGGAGAGGTGGCCTAGCGGTTGGGGGCGCTGACTGCTCTTGGAGAGGACCCGGGTTCTATCCCCAGCACCCACATGGCGGCTGAGAACCGTCTTTAACTCCAGTTCCAGGGGAATCCGACACCCTCTTCTGACCTCCGCGGCATTGCACGACATGCGTACACAAACCTGCATGCAGACAGTATATTCCTACACAGCCAGAAATAAACAAAATTTAAAAAAAGAATCNGGGTACACAAACCTGCGTGCAGACAGTACATTCATACACATACAAAAATAAATAAAAATTAAAAAATATATAAAAAAATTAATCAGTTTACCAAAACAAAGGGAATGGGGAGATGAAAGCACTTCCCACACAGCATGAGTTCAAATCCCCAGCATGCACAGAAAGGGCCGGGCAGGTAAGGCAGCCAGATTTGATCCCAGCACCAGAGGCCAGCTTTGGGTTTACTGAGAGACCTGCCTCCATCTGTAAGGTGGAGGACAATGCAGCACAATGCCTCCGGTCCATCTTGGCCTTCTCATACACAGGCATGTGCGCCTGCACACACACACGTCCACACACACACACACACACACACACACTCCCAAATGTGCACACCATCATGTACATAGGAAATTATCTTTTGAGGCAGGGTCTCCCTGTACTCCCAGTTGGCCTGGAACTCGCTATGTAAACCAGGCTGGACTCAGAGATCTACATGCCTCTGCCTCCCAAGTGCTGGGATTAAAGGTGTGTGCCACTATGCCCAGCATAAGAAGAGATTTTAAAAATAGGCCGAGGGAATTGGATAGGGGAGGATAAAGAGTTCTCAAGGCCAAAAGCACAGAGTATGTAAAGACAAGGAAGCTAGGAGCTTCCAGAAATTAAACTGGGTAAGAGATACAGGACTTGAGTGGAGAGGGGAAGAAACCAGGGATGGCTGGTGTGGCTTGGATTCCGGGAAAGGGCTCCTTGCTGGCGAGGCTGGGATTCCAGGAAAGGGCTCCTTGCTGGTGAGGCTCGGATTCCAGGAAAGGGCTCCTTGCTGGGGAAGCTTGGGTTTTGGGAGAGGGCTCCTTGCTGGCGAGGCTTGGATCCTGGGAAGGAGCTCCTGTCCATGCAAACGCCACCCAGTGCAGGGTGGATCATTTAGAGGCTCCCATTAAACACCAGCCATCCCACTTCCTCAGCTGTGAACACTGAAAACGTCTATGGACAATATCAAGAATCTCCCCTCCCCCAGGAGGGGCAACACTATCCTTATTTGACAAAGACTATGAAACAAGCTTTGTAAAAATATAATTACAGTTTTTTACTACAGTAAAAAAAAAAGTAGGAGGAGGGAAAAAAGCCAAAATAAAGCAAGAATTACACAACATAGGGGCTTGGAAGGGCTCTTCCAGAGGAACTGAGTTTGGTGCCCAACACCCTTGTCACATGGCTCACAGCTATCTCTAACTATAGCTCAAAAGGAGCCAACATCCTCTTCTGCAGTTCCGTAGGCACTGCCCTCACTGAGCACGCCAACTCTCAGACACACACACACACACACACACACAATTCAAAAGCAAACAGAAAAGAATGATGCAGTGTGGGAGCCAGAAGATACTTCAACAAAGTCATTCTATATTTGACAAGGTTTCAGGATAAGCTGGAACAAAACTGCAGTAGTCCTCTCACCTCACCCATGAGGGCCACTCTGCAACTCCCATGGATAGTTGACAACCACAACACTGAACAGTGTGCATATGATATTTCCCCATATAGGCACACCTATGATAAAGTTTACTTTACAAACAATAGAGATTAACAAACCAACAATAAAATAGAACAATTTAAGTAATACACAGTGATGGAAGTTTCTTTGTTGTTGTTTTCGCCTCCTTTCAGCAAGGCCTCATGAAATCATGCAGTCCTCAAGGCTGCTATGTGCCTAACAATGACCCTAAACTGATGCTCCGCCTCCACCTTGCAATGCTGAGATGGCAGGTCCAGCCACAGGAAGTTCTGCACTGTTGTCTGGAGTTTGAGTTTGAGGTTTTTTGTTTCTAACAGGGTCTTGCTATATAGCCGAGGCTGGCCTCACCTAGCAGTCCTCAGTCTCTCAAATGATGGAACTACAGCTGTGTATGACCATGCCTAGCTCTTATTTAATTAATTAATTAATTAATTAATTAATTTATTTATTTAGACTTGTTCTTGATGTGTAGTCCAGGATGGCTTTGAACTCCTGACCATTCCAAGTTCTAGAACCATAGGCATGCACCAATATTCTAATGTAATAAAAATGTTTTGAAACTTAGTTTAGTTTCTGGCATCCTCCATTGACTATTTGGGGGTATTATTGACCCCCAAGTAAACTGGAACCTCAAAGGAGCCAGTCTAAGCTTGGAGGGATACAGAATACACCTCAAAGATGTTCAAATTCCAATGAACATACAGTAATTGAATATCATAATGGGAGTCATTACGACATTGTCAAACAGGCCTACAGTGTATGTTGGTCACATTCACACTCCACTGTCCTTGTCTCCCTCCTGGTCCCTGAGCCTCTTCCTGTCCCCAACTAGTCACTGCTTCTACTTTCTTGGCCGTGTGTGTGTGTGTGTGTGTGTGTGTGTGTGTGTGTTTGTATGTGTGTGTGTGTGTGTGTGTGAGAGAGAGAGAGAGAGAGAGAGAGACTGAGAGATACAGAAAGATGACAGAAACAAAGAAACAGTGACAGAAAGAGATAGAGCCGGAGAGACAGAGACAGCGAGAGAGACAGACAGAGAGAGAGAGAGAGAGAAAGGGAGCCATTGAGGTTTTTTTATGTTGCTTTTTATGTTGCCTACAGAGTGTCGGTGGGTTTATTTCAGGAGCATGGGCTCCTGACCAATGGCCACTTCAATAAAGAAAAGGTCTCCAACTCCCCAGCAGCATTAACTATCAATACTTAGGGGGCAAAGACCTGTGATCCAGGACACCTAAGACTGCTAGCAAATGTTAACAGTCTATCAAACCTCAGGGAGGGGAAGGCCCTGTGAGCCCGCCCCTAGCAACCATTAACTTGTCTATCAATACTTAGGGAGGGGAGGACCTGTGAGCAACCCCTAGGGGCCAATGCTCAGGGAAGTGAGTGTTTGCCCTAGGGTGTCCTGCTGGGTCATTCCCCACCTTTCTCCCTTGCCACAGGGTCTTTGTCTGAGCCTGAAGCTAGGCTGGGCCCAGAATGCCCTAGTGCTCCTCCTCCCGACTCTGCCCTCCATTCACAGATGGCTTCACTTGTCAACTTGACACACCTGGGAAGAGGGAACGTCAACTGAGGCATTTCTTCTACAAGACTGGCCCATTGCTGAGTCCGTGAGGCATTTTCTAAACTGTTGAGTGATGCCACCCCTGGGCAAGTAGTTCTGGGATGTGTAGGAAAGCAGTGTGGGGACAGGCCAGGGGAGCAAGCCAGCAAGCAGCACTCCTCCATGGTCCCTTCAGCTCCTGCCTTGGCTTCCCTCACTGATGGACTGTCACATGGAAAAGAAAAATTCAATAAACTCTGTCCTCCCCAAGTTGGTTCTGGTTGGTGTTTTATCCCAGCAACAGAAACCTAAGTACAGCAGGTGTGCACATGGCCACACAACTTTTTATGAAGGTACTGGGGATTCGAACTCAGGTCCTGGCGCTTGCACAGCACAGGCACGCACTGATCTACATCCCCGGCACCCACAGTGAACTCTTTAAACATTTGTATTTTTTTTAATTTTATGCGTATTGAGTGTTATGCCTCCCACTCCAACTCCGAGCAATCCCAGATTCCTTCTTCTGGCCTCTGCAGGCACCTGTGCACATGTGCTCACCCTGCCTCCACACAGATACACATACACATAAATAAAAAAGTATTAATAAAAAGTGAGTTGGAAAGTAATTGAAGACCCTGATGTTGTCCTCTGGCCTCTACACATATATGCATGCACTTAGACTACACACAAACAAACACACAAGTCCATGCATTCTAGAGGGCATTAGATCCCCTAGAACTGGAGTTACGGACAGTTGCTAGCCACCATGTGGGTGCTGGGAGCTGAACCCAGGTAGAACAGCAGTGCTCTTAACCCCTGAGCCATCTCTCCAGCCACCAACAGTGAACTCTTTAACAACCAAAGGCACACAATAAATTCAACAGAAAGCCTATATTGAGAAGACACTTACTGGTGGCATCTGTCTGCACATAAATGATGTCGCTCTTGGCCCCATAGGTCCGGCGTTCATCCGAGAAGGTCACCAAGGTCTTGACAAAGATGGCATACTGGGTCCAGGGCTTGAGGCCCCGCATCAGCCACCCAGGGTGGTTCTGAGACTTGGGGTCATTGGACCTCTGGGGTGGATCAATATCTACCACAGTCCAGCTGTTGGAGCCACATGCATCCTGCCCATCAAACTCCGTCACGTTCTGATAAGGGCTGTGGAGACAGAGGCGGGGTCCGCCCTCGGCATAAATATGAATGAATACTGAGTGGAAAGGAGACCTGGGAAAGTTAAGATGCTGTGGGTTGCTTCTATTGTTTTGTTCATCATGCGAGTGTGTGTGTGTGTGTGTGTGTGTGTGTGTGTGTGTGATCATGGAGGTACACATGTGTACATGCATGAACCCAGAGGACACACTCAGGTATGGTTTAGCAGGGGCCATCCACCTTGGTCTTGTGTTTGTTTGTTGAGATAGGGTCTCACTATGCTGCCCTGGATGGCTTCACAGAGATCCTCCTGTCTGCCTCCTCGTTGCAAGATTAAAGGCCGGGTTCCCACCTTGGGTTTGAGACAAGGTGTCTCATTTGACCTGAAATTCACCAACCAGGCCAGGCTGACTGGCCAGCAAGCCCCAAACACCCACCTGTCTCTGATTCCTTGGTCCTGTGACTACAAGCCCATGTGTGACACATGTGGGGCAGAGTGGCATACAGCTTTAATCCCAGCAATCAGGAGGCAGAGGCAGGCAGATCTCTGTGAGACTGATGCCAGCCTTGTCTACATCGTAAGTTCCAGGGTAGCTGGGGCTGCAGGGAGACCCTGTCTCAAAAAAAAAAAAAAAAGTATACGTGTATATGTACATGTTTGTGTGTTTTGTTTTGGTTTTTTTTGTATGTGTATGAATGTACTGTCTGCATGTAGGTTTGTGCACCCATGTCGTGCAATGCCACGGAGTTCAGAAGAGGGTCTCGGATACCCCTAGAACTGGAGTTCTCCTGGAATTGGAGTTACAGACGGTTCTCAGCTGCCATGTGGGTACTGGGGATCGAACCCAGGTCCTCTGCAAGAGCAGTCGGTGCTCTTAACTGCTAGGCCATCTCTCCAGCCCCATGTTTGTGTGTTTGTATATGTGTAGGTGCATGTATATAAATACAGAGACAGAGGTCAACATCAGTGTCTTCAATTATTTTCCAACTCACTTTTTATTAATCCTTTTTATTTTATTTATGTATGTGTGTGTATCTGTGTTGAGGCAGGGTGTGCACATGTATACATGTGCCTGCAGAGGCCAGAAGAGGGAGTCTGGGACTATTTGGAGCTGGAGTGGTAGGCTGTTGTGAGGCACCGGTATGGGTGCTGGGAACTGAACCATCCTCTGTAAGAGCAGCTGGTGCCCGTAACTGCTGAGCTATCTCCCCAGCCCCTCAAATTTCTTTTCACAGGTGTTTTGTCACAGCAAGGAAGAAGGGATAAATCCCCATGCACCCCATGACTTACGCCTCTTTGTAGAAAAGCATGAATCCCAAGAGGTCCCGGAAGTCAGGGGGCCAGTAGGGCTCCCATTTCAGCAAGATCTTGTCAAAAGACGTCCGAATGAAAGAAAATTTAAGTAATTCATTTTCACCTAGAAAAGTTTAAATATATCAACAAAAAGGACACCTCATCTGTCACTCCTCAGATCATAACATACAGAAGGTACATGTGGGCATGAATGTGCACATGTATGCATGTAGAGAACAGAGGACACCCTCAGCCATCCCTCCTCAGGTCATAACATGCAGAAGGTACATGTGGGCATGAATGTGCACATGTGTGCATATAGAGAACACAGGACACCCTCAGCCGTCCCTCCTCAGGTCATAACATACAGAAGGTACATGTGGACATGAATGTGCACATGTGTGCATATAGAGAACACAGGTCACCTTCAGCCGTCCCTCCTCAGGTCATAACATACAGAAGGTACATGTGGGCATGAATGTGCACATGTGTGCATATAGAGAACACAGGACACCCTCAGCTGTCCATCCTCAGGTCATAACATACAGAAGGTATATGTGGGCATGAATGTGCACATGTGTGCATGTAGAGAACAGAGGACACCCTCAGCCATCCCTCCTCAGGTCATAACATGCAGAAGGTACATGTGGGCATGAATGTGCACATGTGTGCATATAGAGAACACAGGACACCCTCAGCCGTCCATCCTCAGGTCATAACATACAGAAGGTACATGTGGGCTGAATGTGCACATGTGTGCATATAGAGAACACAGGACACCCTCAGCCATCCATCCTCAGGTCATAACATACAGAAGGTACATGTGGGGTGCGTGTGCACATGTGTGCATATAGAGAACACAGGACATCCTCAGCCATCCATCCTCAGGTGTGCTCTCCATCTTGTTCTTGGAGCTAGGGTCTCTCACTGGACCTGGTGCTCCCTCCCTGCTTTCTTGGCCGGCCAGCCCCACCCAGGCACCCTCCTGCCTCTCCCTCCACAGTGCTTAGTTCTCAAGTGGATACCTCCATACCCAGCTTGCTTTGGGGAAAAGGTATGCATTTGTGGACTTGAAGCCCTCAGCACCAGCACCATGCCTGATGGTTGTACAGGAGGTGCCAGGCACATATGCAGTGCTTATTTGACATCATCCAGTGCCAGACTCTGTGCTGGAGCTACTAGCAAGATAAGACATGCAAAACCTGTTTCTGGAGACTGAGGAAATGGCTCAGCTGGGAAAGTGCTTCCCTCGCACAGCACATACACATATCCACACACAAAAGAAGCCAAGCCTAGTGGTGCGTGGTTATAATTCCAGGACTGGAAAGGAAGAGACAAGTGGATCCTGGCAGGTTTTCTAGGCAGCCGACCTCACCTACCGGCCAGCCTAGCCAACCACCCATCCTACCTTACCACCCAGCCTTGCCTACCACCCTGGCTCACCTACCACCCGGCCTCACCTACCACCCTGGCTCACCTACCACCCTGGCTCACCTACCACCCGGCCTCACCTACCACCCTGGCTCACCTACCACCCGGCCTCACCTACCACCCAACCTAGCCTACTCGGCCAGCTCCAAACCAGTGACAAACACTGTTTAAAACAACATGGATGGCACCTGAGGAACAATACACAAGGCCATCCTCGGGCTCAACACACAAGTGCCCATACACCTACTTTTACACACTGTGGTTGTTTGCATGTGAACACTTGCTCACAGCAGTGGTGGTGTTTGCAGACCTTTAGGCAGTGTGGCCTCACTGGAGGAAGCACACAACTGGGAATGGGCTTTGAGCCACACCCACTTCCAGCTTCTCTGCTTCCTGAGCTTCACGAAGATGTGAGTACTCAGCTTCCTGCTCCAGGCGCCAGGCCTCCTGCCATGATGGGCTGTTCTCCCTCTGGTGTCAAAAACCGAAAAACTCTTTCTTCTATAAGTTCCTTGGTCATGGTGTTTTATCTCAGCAATAGAAAAGTAACTTACACACACACACACACACACACGCCCACGTACACACACGCACACATACACACATACATGTACCCACACACAGATGCACGCACACACGTACAGACACATGAGATGCACACACATGCAAATGCACATGTACGCACATGCACACACATGTGTGTACACATGCGTACACACATGCACACGTGCACATGTACACAGATGCACACACATGTGCACCCACGAGATGCACACACATGCACATGTACACACGAGATGCACACACATGCACATGCACACAGATGCACACACATGTACACACACATGAGATGCACACACATGCCCACACACATGTACACACACGAGATGCACATGCATGCACACACACATGCACACGCACATGAGATGCACACACATGCACATGCACATGTAATGCACACATATGCACATGCACATGTACACACGAGATGCACACACATGCACATGCACACACAAATTCACACGTGCACACACATGTACACACATGAGATGCACACACATGCACACGCACATGTACACATATGAAATGCACACACATGCACATGCACATGTACACACACACACATACACACATACACACATACACACATACAGAAACCTCTCTTTCCTATCTGAGAAACCCTCTCCAGAGTCAAGCTGTGGCCCAACAGAGACAGCAACGCCCCTGTGGATGGTGTGGTATCTCAGGGAAGGCAGCTGCTCAGAGCACAAGGATGAAGTGACTTACAGGATGCCTGGTCCCCATTGGTCTTCAGGGCAATGTCGTTTCTCTCCTGGCGACCCTTAGTTCCAGAAACTTCCTCCATCTTGTGAATTTCAGACAAGCAGAGTTTGGGATTGTAGTGGAAGAAGAGCTTGCCCTGAGTTATGGTGAGGTTGTGTTTGCTCCAGTCCCACAGCTGCCGCAGGTTCTGGTTGTCTAAGGCATAGAAAGAGTAGTTCCTATGGAAGGAAACACACACACCTGAATCCAGCAAGCCATCTCCTTCAACTCCAAGATGGCAGAGGCCAAGCTTGGAGTCATTCTTTTTCAGTGCAACACCCCAGTCCCACCTGCTTGCTTGATTCTGACTCAATAACAGAACACTCCTATTGAATTCCCCAGTGAGGGGCTGCGGTGTGGCTCAGTAGTAGAACCCCTACCTAGAATACCCCAGTGAGGGGCTGGAGTATGGCTCAGTGTTAGAGCCCCTGTCTAGAATCCCCAGTGAGGGACTGGAGTATGGCTCAGAGGTAGAGCCCCTGTCTAGAATCCCCCAGTGAGGGGCTGGGGTGTGGCTCAGTGGTAGGGTCCCTGTCTAGAATCCCCCAGTGAGGGGCTGGGATGTGGCTTGGGGATAGAGTGCTTGCCTGACACACATCAGGTACTTCACTTGATTCCCAGTAGGGGTAAACAAGAGGAAGAAGAGAAGCAGAAGCAAAAGGGGAAAATGAATTTGGGGGGGGGGGAGTAAGGGCAGAAGCATCTGAGCAGAGCCAGGGGAGATCAAAGCTTCTACATCCCTTAGTAGGTGTGAGGGAACTCCTGGAGGCTGCAGGGTACCAGACCCTCTAGTCCAACTGTATACCAGACTGAGACCAAGAATGTGCAGACTTCCCCAGAAGCTAGGGAAAGGAACTGTGGGCTAACATATGATCCCTATCGGCATTTCAACCAGGAACAGAAGAGTGGGAAAAGGGAAGCAGCTGGTCCCCTGTAGTGGAACACAGGAGCAAAGGGACTGCAAGTGGACCATTCCAAACTCTGGGAATTAGGAGTAGGGAGGTGCTGGGAACAAAGCTCAGTGCAGAGGCTACTTGGCTAGTGGTCTCCTACTCAAGGAGTCCTGGATTCTAACCCCAGCATCACACAGACCAGGAGGTGGAGACAAGAGGATCAGGAGGTCAAAGTCCTGAGCTAGTCCTGAGCTACTTGTGAAGTTCAAGGCTAGCCTGGGCTATGTGAGACCAGGTCTCAGAAATAAATCATTCTCAGTACTCCTTAGATGACTGTGATTGGTATGCACCCTAGACCATCAAGTTCCTACAGCCTGACCAGTGATTAGTCCTTCTCCCAATAGAAGCTGCCTTATACAGCAGATCATGATTGATGCAGAGAACCACAACTGGCCGACATGCAAAGAATCAGACTACAGAGTACTTACCCCTCATTAGGACACCTATGTCAAATTGCCACCTCCCATGGCACAGGGACCATTGCAGAAGAGAGGCTGGGATGACTGTGAGAGCCCAAGGGGGTGGAGGACCACAAGAAAACACTTTCCAGACAACTGGGCACTAGTCCTACGAGCTCCCAGCAATGGTGACAGCATGCACAAGGCCCATGTAAACCAAAGCCAGATGAAGTCCCAGCATCGACGTGGGGAAGAAGGTAAGAAACCCCAACTCTAACTGATGAAATGTCGGCAACCGAGAGCTGTGTTAGGGACAGTCCGTCTCTTTAAATGTATGACTCCTGGTAGGTTAACCAGGCTCCAGTGACTAGACCCATACCAAAGGACACTTGGGGATACAAGTTTGACTGCATAGGCCTTAAGATATCCATGTGTATATATAATGGAGGGCATGAAGTCAGACAGGGCATGATAAAGGAACGTAGATAGAGGAGAGGTCTGATATGATCAAAATATGTTGAATAAAATTCACAAAAATTCAGCGGTTAAGAGCACTGACTGCTCTTGTAGAAGATGGGGTTCAAATCCCAGCACCCACATGGCGACTAACAGCCATCCGTAACTCCAATTCTAGGGGATCTTACACCCACTTCTGACCTCCATGGGCAATGCATGACACAGGTGCATGGACTTACATGCAAGCAATACATAAAAATAAATAAAAAATATTTTTAATTCACAAACATTCAATTAAAAATAAATATACCCATATACAAATAAACATATAAAAAGGAACATAAGGGGCTGGAGAGATAGCCTAGCGGTTAGGAGCACCGACGCTCTTGCAGAGGACCCGGGTTCGATCCCCAGCACCCACATGGCGGCTAAGAACCGTCTGTAACTCCAATTCCAGGAGAACTCCAGTTCCAGGGGAATCTGAGACCCTCTTCTGACCTCCGCGGCATTGCACGACACGGGTGCACAGACCTGCATGCAAACAATACATTCATACACATACAAAAATAAATAATAAAAAAAAAAAAAAAAAAAAGGAACATAAATAAACACATGGATTTTAAAGACCACAAAAAGATCTGAGTTTTTTATTAATGGTTCTACATTTTAATAGCATTTTGGATGTGATGGACTAGGCAAAATGCACAAGTAAAACCAACATCACCTCCCTGTCTGTTAATGTTTTTTCAAGCTGTGGCTACTGGAATGTAAGTCTCATATGTAATTCAAATTATAATTCTATTGGATGGCTGTAGTCTGGGTCCAGAAAGCCCAGCCAGGAAGGTGGGAAACCCCACACGAAAGGTCTTATGGGAAAACAGAAGTAGGAATCCAGGTTGGGGTAGGAAGCTTGAAAGGATCCAAGCAAGTTTGTGTGGTTTTGTGTTCGCTGTGTTAGGACTGCACATTGATGGCGCGGCCCTTGCCCTGCCCTTTCCATCTCTTCTACAGGTGTGCGCCCAGGGCTGGGGACAGCAGTCTAGTGACCACACGTGTGCACCCAGGGATGGGGCAGCACAGGGAGTCAAAGAACCCAGTTCTCCAGAGCAGTTCTCCTTGGCCTTCCTCAGCCTCCTCTCCCACGAGTCAATCTCTGCTTATTCAAGGCACAACTAACCTAGGTTTGTATTTTAACAGGACCTGGAGGAGACCGGAGGAGAGGAGAATCCCAGGAACAAGGATGGGCCATGGAGTAAGAAGGGCAGTTGCGCCGAGGCATCAGGGGCCATCTGAGGCTAAGACAGACTTGGGGGGAGTGGGTAAGGAGGGAAGTCAGGGCGAAAGATTCAGCACACGGGGGCCCATGCTGGGAGCCCAGGTCACCAACTGGGAAAGGAAGCAGCAACTGAGAAGGAAGTGAGGAAAACGGCAGAGGGAGGCTAGGAAGATACCATCAAGATACGGCATTTCAGGAGCTGGAGAAGATCAGAGCTCAACAAGGCACAGTGCGGTCTCCATCAGGAAACTGCTCTAATGTTCCTGGGGAGAACCTCACACTAAGCCTTCTGCAAGGCTCGTCGCCGGTTAGAACTTCAGTTATGTGATGTAGAGTTTGGAATGTTGCAGGTCCAGGGCCTAATCATAATTTATCTTGAGCTATCTTTAGCCACCTTAAAATAGCTATTCTTTCCCCACCTGTGTCAGACCTAACATCCTCATGACTAACAGGAATGCTTCTGGAATGTATTAACAGGCCACTGGCTTCTACCGACCAAAAGGCTAGGAGTATCAGGGCTGGAGAGATGCTCAGCAGTTAAAAGCACTGGCTGCTCTTGCAGAGGACCCAGGTTTGGTTCCCAGTACCCACATGGTAGTTAACAACCATCATAACTCCAGCTCCAGGGGACCCAACGCCCTCTTCTGGCCTCCACAGGTATTATACAAGATGGGTGCATTTATATGCAAGCAAAACATTCATACACATAAAATAGAAATAGTGTTATCAGATAGCACCCGAGGCTTATAGCTAAACAAGACAGCCATTAAGCTCCAGGGATCTGCCTGTCTTGCTTCCCCAGACCTGGGATTGCAAGTATGCACTACCATACCGGCTTTTGTTTTTAACCTGGGTTCAGTGGCTCAAAGCCAGGCTTTTATGCTTGCAAGGCGAGCACTTTCCCCTGACCTACCTCCCCAGGCCCTAAGTTTTCCTGAGTCATGAGTTTCCTCGTTGGCTGCCACAAACACACATACCCTATTTCCAAGGTCTCTCCTCGAATCAGGCGTAGCTTCCGGAAGAAAGAAAGTGATACGAGAGCATAAGACCGGCGGATCTTTAGGAACCCTGAAATTTCTTCAATGAGGCCAAGGTTAGCCTCCAGCTCGGCGGCCAGATTGTCTATAGGATAAAGCAAAGAGCTGTGAGCAGTAGAAATACCGTATCCATCCCAATGTGTGTGCGTGTGTGTGTGTTTGTGTGTGTGTGTCCACACCCAAATGGCCTCCTGCCTACCTGTCATCCCAGTATCAGAAAGTGAGGCAGAAGGATCAGAAGTTCAAGGTCATTGTTAGCTCTGTATCGAGTCTGAGGCCAGCCTGCATGCCAGCAGTGAGCATGCCCCTGCTCACCTGTGCTGGACAGTCAGTCACAAACGACACCCAGGAAGAAGGAACCCCAACTGAGGAATTTCCTCAATTGGACTGGCCTTTGGGCGACTGGCCTTTGGGCATATCTATAAGGGACGTTCTCGATCTTTGAGTGACAGGGGAGGGTCCAGCCCATTGTGGGTAGCCTACGTAGTGAGTTCCAGGACTACATAGTAAGATACAGTCTCAAATCTCTGAAGCCTACCCCCACAAACACACACAGACACACACACACACACACACACACACACACATTCCTGATGCACATTAGAAAATAATAATTTTAGGTAGTAGTCAGGGATCTGTATTTCAGATTTTGAGGCAACTTCTGGTGTGATTCTCCTAATGAGGGCCACTGAATGATGCTTCCTTTTTGATTGCTTGTCATACTGTTTTGTTTATTTACACAAGGTCTCACTGTGTTGCCCGGGGCCAGTCTAAACCTAGCTTCAAGCCATCCCCCTGCCTCAGCCTCTGGAGTAGCTGAGATGACAGTAATGCATGATGCCAGTGTACCCAGATAAATGCAGAATGAGTAAGGAATGTGTGGGAAGCCCTGGCCTGTGTTCCTTCCTAGTGCACAGCTGACAGGAAATGGGGAGCACCTCCTGGGAGTACTCACTGCCCCCTCGAATGTTGATGATCAGGCTGCCATTGACCACAGTGCAGCCTCGGAGCTCCTGAGCAGATGTCACTGAATCAATGGTCTTCTCGCCTTCAAGGATTTGACAGACCTTAGGACAGGGTCCCAGACATGGGGTGCACATCAAGCTGTGGGTGGAACAGAAAGAGAGAGAGAAGGAGAGAGAGGGAGGTCAGTGTGCATGAGGTTCGTTCACTTCCCCCAGCTTAGCAGATGGAAGGATTCACAGTTATCCAGTGGCAGATCTACTCCATTACCCCAAGGTGGGGGTTCTAAGCTCACCATCTGTCCTGTTAGCTTCGACTGTCGACCTGACACAGGCACCTAATGGACTGCCTAGGCCAAACTGCCTGTGGCCATGTCTCTAGGAGACTGCTTTGTTTGATTGACATGGCAGGGTCCAGCCTGCTGTGAGCAACTCTATGCCTAGGCAGGTGGCCCTGAGCCGTATAAGAAATCCAGCTAAGCATGAGTCTGCAAGCCGCATTCCTCCACAGCCTCTGCTTCGGGTCCTGCCTCAAGTTCCTGCCTTGACTTCCAGCAGTGATGGACTGTGACCCGGAGGTGTAAGCTAAAACACACTCTTTCTTCTCTGAAGTTGCTTTTGGTTAGACTGTTTTATCACAGCAACAGAAAAGTGACCAATACATATTTCTAATACTTGAAGACAGATTTGTCCTCATAGTGTCTTGACGGGACTGCAGCATTACAGTTGTAACTGAAAAAACTATCTGCCAAACTCAGTGTCACTTTAAAAGCCAAGCATGGACCCAAACTTAAGAGTTTGTTCCTTCACACCTCCTACAGAACTGTGCCCCCCAACAGCCCTCACCAATGCTTTTATTCTCTAGCATCAATTGGGGAACTACAAACTTGGATCCACCCTTATCAGAGATCTTGCCTTTTGATCCCTAGCCATAAAATAGCACATACACAGAATGTCAAGCATACTTCTCAATACTTGTGGGAATGACTTTTATAAATGGGCATAATCTAAGATAATGACTCTTAATTAACCACAGTAAAACCAAGTGCTCTTGTGTCTTGTGACCTTGGCACCTGATCTTATTCCCTAGGCATCAATTTGGTACACGACCCCAAAAGATAATGAATGAATGTATGATAGCGAATTCATAGCAAAACGCTGAAAAGAGGTCCCCCATCTCCACTGTGTCCAGTGAAGATTGGGGAGGTCAAGGGATGAAAAGACTACATGGTCTGTTAAGATGAGCATGGAGCCAAGCTTGTACTTCCCCAATTGAAGTGGGAGAAGCCATTTTGAGTAAAATTATGGGTGGGGTTTGACTCAGGAGACAGTTCCAGGAACAGAGCTCCAGCAGGCACTTCTAGCAGCACAGGTCCAGGACTCTGAGAGACCTCGAGGGGAACAAGTGTCCTCCGAATTCAGTTTAAATACTGAATTTAAGAGCTGAGAGCTGGATCTGGTTAAGAGCATTGGCTGCTCTTCCAGAGGACCCCAGGTTCAGTTCCCAACATTCATATGGCGGCTAACCTTAAGTCCAGTACCAGGGGATCTGATGCCCTCTTCTGGCCTCCTCCGGCATTGCATGACATACATACAGGCAATACACTCACACACATAAAATAAAAATAATAGCTGGGCATGGTGGCGCACGCCTTTAATCCTAGCACTTGGGAGGCAGAGGCAAGCGGATCTTTGTGAGTTCAAGGCCAGCCTGGTCTACAGTGTGAGTTCCAGGACAGCTGGGGCTACAGGGAGACCCTGTCTCAAAAAGACAAAAAAATAAATAAATAAATAAAAATAATAAATGTTTTTTTTTTAAAGTAAATTTAAGAGTTAGGTGTAGTAATGCCTCAAATGGTCACTGTTTCTAATGAGGGTATCAATAGGAACAGGCTGATTCCACTGCTTTGATCTACTAGCTCAAGTGCCCCATATTCATTCACTATCTTGGGTGGAGTAAAGTGAAGTCCCAAGGGACCAAGGTTGGGTGCCCAAGTCACAAGAGAACATGTTTGCATTATATGAGGTAGCATTTTAGTCCAGATTCTGTCCACATTGTGAGACACTCCTATGGGGGTTCATGGGTGTTACAGGATGCAGAGCAGCACCCTGAGCTGTGTTTGTTTAACAACACCAGCACTCTCTCTGTTTAGTTAAAATAGTGTCCCCACATGCTGCCAAATGTCTCCCACATACTCTCAGATAAAAATCAGTGCCCTGGGCTTGTAAGGTAGGTCCTCACACAAGAGGACCAGAGGTGGATCCTCAGAACCAACATAAGAACATTGGGCACTGGGGTGGACAAGATAGCTTAGCAGGGAAAGGGCTTGCCACCAAGCTTGATAGCCTGAGTTCAATCCTGAGGATCCATGTTATAGAAGGAAAAACTGACCCATTCATTAGTCAGGAGTGTGTTGTTTAGTCTCCATGTGTCCTTGTAGATAGTAGGACTTATCCTAATGTTGATAATGAGCTTTATTGTGCTGTGGTCTGATAGAATTCATGAAATTATTTCAATCTTTTTGTATTTGTTCAGGTTTTTTTCTGTGTCCCAGTATGTGGTCAATTTTGGAGAATGTTCCATGAGGTGCTGAGTAGAAAGTGTATTCTCTGGTACTTGGTAGATGCCTGTGAAGAGACTGTCCCACTCACAGCCTCAAAAACAATAAAACACCTAGGAACAAACTTAATCAAAGACATCAAAGATCTCTACAAGAAAAAATGTACACACCTGAAGAAGGAGATTGAAGAAGACCTCAGAAGATGGAAAGACCTCCCATGCTCATGGATTGGAAAAATTAATATACTAAAAATGTCTATTCTATCCAAATTAACATACAGATTCAATGCAATCCCAATTAAAATCCCCAAGAGTTTCTTAACAGGCTTGGAGAAAAAAACCCTTAATTTCATATGGAAGAACAAAAGACTGAATAGCCAAAGCAAGCCTGAGCAAAAAGAGCAATAGACGGGGGATCACTATACCAGACTTCAAACTATACTACAGGGCTATAGTCATAAAAATCAGCCTAGTACTGGTGCAAAAACAGACCTGTAGACCAATGGAACAAAATTGAAGATCCAAACTTAAGCACATACAATTTCAGCCACCTCATATTTGACAAGGGGGCCAAGAAGACTCAATGGAGGAAAGACAGCATCTTTAGCAAATGGTATTGGCAAAACTGGATCACCATTGTAGAAGAATAAAATTAAACCCCTACCTCTCATCCTGTACAAAAATCAACTCCAAATGGATCAAAGACCTCAATGTGAAACCTTAAACTCTGAAAGTGATCGAAGAAAAAGTTGGCAGCAACCTACAAGACATAGTCATAGGAAAAGACTTTGTAAATCGGACAGAAGCTGCATACAAAATAAGGTTGGCAGTTGACAAGTGGGACCTCATTAAACTCAAAAGCTTCTGTACAGTGAAAGAAACAATCAGGGAAGTGAAGAGAAACCCCACAGAGTGGGAGGAAATCTTTACCGCTGATACATCTGACAGAGCATTAAATTCCAGACTATATAAACTACTCAAAAAACAAAGGGGGAAGAAAACAAATGACTCACTCAAAAGAGCTGAACAGAGACTTCACAAGGAAATAGAGATGGCTGAGAAACATCCTAAAAAGTGTTCACCATTGCTAATAATTAAGGAAATGCAAATTAAAACCACTTTAAGATATCATCTCACTCCAATAAGACTGGCTAGGATCAAGAAAACAAAAGACACCACATGCCGGAGAGGTTGTGGGGAAAGGGGAACACTCATCTACTGCTGGTGGGAATGTAAACTCGGACAACCACTATGGAAAGTGTGTGGAGAACCCAAAATGAGCTTACCACCTGACCCAGTCATACCACTCTTGGGTATATACCCACAATACTCATCCAACTGCAGAGATACATGCACAGCCATGTTCATTGCAGCACTCTTCACAATAGCGAAGAGCTGGAACCAACCCAAGTGCCCCTCAACAAACGAGTGGATAGAGAAAATGTGGTTCATCTACACAATGGAATTCTATGCAGGGGTAAAGAAAAATGACATCATGAAATTTGCAGGTAAATGGATGGAACTAGAAGATATTATGTTAAGTGAAGTAACACAGTCCCAGAAAAACAAACAACAAATGGTATCCCTCATCTGTGAATGCTAGCACCAAGTACCTAGTTGTAAGGCAAACTGAGCAACGTTAATGTTATATTCCTCATGATCTATAAACAACTGTGCTCCTATATTGTGAATCCCTTGTAGAAGAATAAAATTAAACCCCTACCTCTCACCCTGTACAAAAACCAACTCCAAATGGATCAAAGACCTCAATGTGAAACCTGAAACTCTGAAAGTGATAGAAGAAAAAGTCGGCAGCAACCTACAAGACAGTCATAGGAAAAGACTTTGTAAATCGGACAGAAGCTGCATACAAAATAAGGTTGGCAGTTGACAAGTGGGACCTCATTAAAACAGGTTTTAGAATTAACCTACCATTTATTTTCAGACATTGGAATTTTGGTATATGGGTGGAGGACATGTATGCGTATTTTAAAGTAATATAAAATTAAAATGGAAAAATGTGAATCCTGATATATGATTTGGAAATAACATACAGTTTATTTTCAGATGACATAATTTTAGTATAGGTGTGAAATGTATATGATATATAAATGAAATATATATGATATATATGTATATATGCATACATTGAAGCAATACAGGTTGGAAGGAACAACGACAACAAAAGAACTGGGACAAAAAAAAAAAGACTGAAACAGTAAAGTTCTCCCCAAAACAATAAACAATAATCTTATGCTTTGGAAAAACTCTGGAAAGACTCAGAAAAAGATACAAGACATGTATGGCAGAGTGCATGAACTCAGTTGGAGGGGGGGCATGGAAAGGGAAATGAGTCTAAATTGGATTGAGAAATGATGTATGATGTATGGAAAGGTTTAATAATAATAAAAACATATTAAAAAAAGAAGGAAAAACTGACTACTGTGAGTTTTCTTCTGACCTCTACATAGACACCACAGCGCGTGCGCGTGCACACACACACACACACACACACAATCAATATGTGAAAATTATTAATTGTAGGGTGAGAGGGGTGAGAGAGCCTCACTATGACAAGGCCTCAAACTTATAGTAATTCCTCTGCCTTGGCCTTTTGAGTGTCAATATTTGTGTTTTTTACCCATTATTTACTTATTCATTTATTTAGTTATTTATTAAGTGCACACACACAAACAGACAGACACACACACACACACACACACACACACACACACACGCCACAGTGACCATGTGGAAGTCATAAGACAACTTCCAGGAGTTACTTCTCTCTTTCCACCATGTGGGTCCCAGGGATCAAACTCAACTTTTCAGAACTGGCAACAAGCACATTTACCTGATGTGCACCCCATGCCACCTCTCCTCCCTAGGAACACCTTCACCCGGTGTGCACCCCGTGCCGCCTCTCCTCCCTAGGAACACCTTCACCTGGTGTGCACCCCGTGCCACCTCTCCTCCCTAGGAACACCTTCACCCAGTGTGCACCCCGTGCCGCCTCTCCTCCCTAGGAACACCTTCACCCAGTGTGCACCCCGTGCCACCTCTCCTCCCTAGGAACAGCTTTCCCTGATGTGCACCCCGTGCCGCCTCTCCTCCCTAGGAACACCTTCACCCGGTGTGCACCCCGTGCCACCTCTCCTCCCTAGGAACACCTTCACCCGGTGTGTACCTTGTGCCACCTCTCCTCTCTAGGAACACCTTCACCCAGTGTGCACCCCATGCCACCTCTCCTCTCTAGGAACACCTTCACCCGGTGTGCACCCCGTGCCGCCTCTCCTCCCTAGGAACACCTTCACCCAGTATGCACCCCGTGCCACCTCTCCTCCCTAGGAACAGCTTTCCCTGATGTGCACCCCATACCACCTCTCCTCTCTAGGAACAACTTTCTCTGATGTGCAAGCCATACCAGCACTCCTTGCTAGGACCAATGACACAATGTGATGTATAAGACTTTCATTGTAAGTCTCCCCAGGAGAGGAAACCAGCTAAAGATGGAGTTGCAGGGCTGGGAGAGGGTGCAGTCAGCAGGCCACCATGAAGACCTGAGTTTAACCTCCACAATCCATATTTTTTTGAGAAAAATTAGTGCAGGTACATGCTTGAATCTCAGATCTCGGGAGATGGAGACAGGCCTACTTGACAAGCTCCAAGCCAGTAAGAGACCCTCTCCCCAAAATAAGATGTATGGTCCCTGAGAACGTCTACCAAAGTTGACCTCTGACCCCCACACACAGGTGCCCACACATATGTGTAACACCCCACACTCATACATCCACACAAAACAAACCACGGCATTCCACCAACCATACCTACACAGAGAGACCCAAGGGAATTTCTATGGGGCTGGCAAGGTGGCTCAGTGGTAAGAGTGCTGGCTGCACAAGCATGACTTGAGTTCAAATCTCCACACCTGTATTTTAAAACACTAAACTTTTAACAGCATGCCAGTACTCAGGGAGAGGAAGCAATACGAGGATTGCTGTCCTGCTGGCTACCAGTCAAGCTCCAGGTTCATCAAGAGGCCCTATCTCAGGGGATAAGGTGGAGGATGATAGAGTAGAACACACCACATTCTCCTCTGGCCTCTGTACGGGCACACTTGTACATACACATTCATGCATGCATACACAAGGCACACGTATACACATGTGTGTACACACATGCACAAACACGTCACTCACGTACAGGTATGTGCATACAGGTATGAATTCACACAAGCACATATTTTCACCAGCACACTCATGCATGTATTTTCACACATTTTCATGCTCGTACATGCACATAAACATATCCAGCACATATACACATGTGCACAATACGCTCTCACACATATAAACATGTATGTAAATGCACGAGCACACATGTGCAGACACACAAGTATTCACACATGAACACACACATTTAAACATACACACACATACTCATGTGTGCACACAAAGGTTCATATATCCACAGACTCATTCATACACATGCACTCATGCATGCAAACTCATACACACACATTCATACATGTACACACCCATGCATGCTCACAAACAAACATATACATTCACTTATGCACAGACATGCATCCAAACACATATGCATACACATGCATGCACAGATGCATACAAACATACATGTACGCATACACTCATGCATGCAGTCACACAGGCACATACTCATGCTTAAACATTCACACACGCACACATAAACATGCATGCACACATGTGCACATATGTGCTCATGCAGACACACTCTTTCATATACACTCATTCATGCATACAGATAGGCATGCATGTGTACTCAGACATACACCTACACATACACACACACCAATGTTTTCAGTTTCTTTTAGTTCAGAGTCACCCTACTGAAGTTTCAATCCAGCTCCTACACTGACAAGCAGCCAGAAGCCAGATCAGAAGTGTGGGCGTTCTGGGGACCTCTCAACTACAGTGGGGTCAGACATCAGAGCAGTCTTGGAAAGCACTGAGCCTTGACTGTGTGCAGTCTGACGCTAACCCCAGGAAGTTCACGCACCCCATGCTGTCCAAACATCTGGGCTGGAACCAGAACAGTCAGCCAATACTTGGGTTCCTTTTTGTTCCTCTTTCTTATCTCCTAATCCATGTGTGTAAATGTGGGTGCACATGTGCCAGGTGTGCATGGAGAAGTCAGAGGACAACCCCATGTTCATCCTCATCCCCCACCTTGCTTGAGACAGGGTCCCTTGTTCTCCTCTGTGTCCACCAAGCTAGCTGCCCTCCGAGATTACAGACAGGGAGTCTGTCTTCTTGTGGGTGCTGGGGATTCAAACTTGGGTCCTCAAGTGCTTTACCCACTGAGCCATCTCCCTAGCCCAATAGTTAACTTCTTTTACTGTCCCTACACCTTTGTAACAGCTGATGCTCCAACTTGGGGTTGGAAAACCCCAACTCAAGGCAGCTAGCCACCTGTTTATGCAAATGACATACTACTGGTGCACATCCACGGCATCGGTGAAGTATCGTCGAAGCCTGGCTTTGCACTAACATTTCAGAGGTGAGTCACTACAATAAAAAACATATGTTCCTCAGCACTGAAAGTATTTACCCTCTGGTCCCTGGCCAAGTCCTGTTCCATATCACAGGTCCCCAGGACAGAACAAATAAGTCCACTCCTTTCCAGGTGGACAGCAATGCATGGCCTGAAATTTCTTGCACAAAGAAATAGTGTCTAGGAGGTGAAGGATCTGCCTGCCTTTTCTGACTTGAAAACCCTAACTTCTCCTTTTTCTTTTCCTTCTTTTTCCCTTTCCTTAATCTAACACTTTGGGCTTTATCTGGCTGCCACAGCTACTGTCTTTTCCTCCTACCTCCTGCCTCCCAACAGCTGCTGACATTTATAGCTCACCTGCCCTGTTGTCTTCTGTCAAACTCTAATAAAAATTGTCCTGAAGCTTAAAAAGCAATGCTGTCAGGGGATCTCCTAAGACCACCCGAAGCACAGGTAGGAGCTGGGTGCTTCAGCAAGGTGGATTGTTGTTTGATTTAATTTAGTTGTCTTTGGCTTGATTGGTTTTTGTGGCTGTGGGGGCGGAGTTGTCTTCCCAGCTGATATAAAAGGTGTGTGAGTCTTGAGACTGGGGATCTCCCAAGACCACTTGAAGCACAGGTACCAGGGCACGGGCTAAACAGCAACCCTCGCACCCCCCCACCCCACCCCCCGCCTACTGGGAATGCCGAAGGAAGGAGTGTCCAAGTGGATTCTTTGGAGAACCTTCAGAACAGAAAGGGAAGAGTGAGTTGGACTTCCAATAGAAAGCCTAGAGGTTAGAGAAGTCAACACTCCATAAGCAAGGAGTAAAGGAGAAAAACAAATCAATCAAACAAACAATGAAGGCATTTGAATCAGGCAAGCAAAGCAAGCCTTCAACATATGAAGAGGCATTTGGGATTCACATTGGAATACAGGCAAGGAGAAGGCCATATGCCAGGGACACAAAGAAGAGACAACATGGGAAAGGTGCAAGATAATTCCACACCAAGTTCTACCAACCCTGTGGAAGATTCCTATAGTGGGATCCCCTTGGGGATGGCCCAGGACACAGATATTAGAAGTATAATTGTGAACATACTTAAAGAAATACAAGATTATAAAGAGCAAATCAAAGAATTAAGAAAAGAGAACTAAGAACTCAAGAAGGACCTAGAGAGAGAGAATGACAAGCTCTGGAAGGAAGTAGAAACACTGAAAAGATGCCATATTGAAAAAGATAACGAAACCAACCAGTGAAGCAAAGAGCTACAGGAAGAGACTGAGAAGCTCCAAAAGGAAGTGGAAATACTAAAGAAATCAGAAGAGGAAATGAAAAAGGAAATCAAACACTCATCCAATCAAGAGGAAAGGAATGGAAAAAGCCTCAGAAGCAGAATGGAGGAAGCAGAACAAAGAATATCAGACCTGGAAGATAACACAGAACAACTAAAAAC
>VZQC01012024.1:1058668-1107831 GCA_009823505.1 Rhizomys pruinosus | reverse complement strand
AAGAAGTGTTCAACATCATTAATCATTAAGGAAATGCAAATCAAAACCACTCTAAGATATCATCTTACTCCAATAAGACTGGCTAGAATCAAGAAAACAAATGATACCAAGTGCTGAAGAGGTTGTGGGGAAAGGGGAACACTCATCCACTGCTGGTGGGAATGTAAACTGGTACAGCCTCTATGGAAAGCAGTGTGGAGAACCCTTGGAAGACTTGGAATGAACTTGCCACCTGACCCAGCCATACCACTCCTAGGTATGTACCCACAAGACTCATCTTACCACAGAGATAAATGCACAGCCATGTTTATTGCAGCTCTATTGAGCTGGGGGCTGGAGAAATGGCCTAGTGGTTAAGAGTGCCGACCGCTCTTACAGAGGACCTAGGTTCGATCCCCAGCACCCACATGGTGGCCGAAAACCGTCTGAAACTCCAATTCCAGGAGAACTCCAGTTCCAGGGGAATCTGAGACCCTCTTCTGACCTCGGCATTGCACGACACAGGTGCACAAACCTGCATGCAGACAGTACATTCATACACATACAGAAATAAATAAAATTAAAAAAAAAAACAATAGCAAGGAGCTGGAACCAACCCAAGTGCCCCTCAACTGACAAGTGGATAGAGAAAATGTGGTATATCTACACAATGGAGTTCTATGCAGCAGTAAAGAAAGATGACATCATGAACTTTGCAGGTAAATGGATGGAACTAGAAGATATTATGTTAAGTGAAGTAACACAGTCCCAGAAAAACAAACAATGAATG
The DNA here is from genome assembly GCA_009823505.1 of Rhizomys pruinosus. Classification (NCBI taxonomy): domain Eukaryota; kingdom Metazoa; phylum Chordata; class Mammalia; order Rodentia; family Spalacidae; genus Rhizomys; species Rhizomys pruinosus. The sequence goes on along the minus strand of VZQC01012024.1, from coordinate 1,107,062 downwards.
ATGTCCCTTGTCTGTGGATGCTAGCGCCAATTACCTAGTAGTAAGTATTTCTTGTGCAGGGCTCCTTGAGCTTTGGTCCAAGTAGTTGAGAGTGGCCCATATTGGAAAGAACAACAACAACGACGACGACAACAACAACAACAGAAAAGACTGCATCAAAGAACTGACTGAAACAGTGAACTTCTGCTTGAAACAGTCAACTTCTATATCGAGAATTTTGAGAAAAACTGAGAAAAAGATGAAAAATATGTTTGGCAGAATGCATGAGCTTTGGGATGGGGGTAGGGAGGGGGACATGGGTCTAGATTTGATTTGTAACATAATCTTGTTCTCTCTCTCTCTCTCTCTCTATATATATATATATACATATATGTGTATATATATATATATGTGTGTATATATATATATATATATACAAACAATGCTGTCCATTTTCTCCACACCCTTAGAATCTTTGGTCATGTGACTCACTCTAGCCAATGGGGTAACTGCAAATGCTGAGGCCTGAAAAGGACTTGCAGTGGGGTTGCTCTTTACCATTCTTTAAAAACCTCATGGAGGGAGGTCCCCCTCTACCCCCCCCATCATGGTTAATACTATCAGTTTGACAGGATCTGGAATCATCCAGGCGGCAAGCCTCTGTCTTGTCCATAAGGGAGTTCTAGCCTGGGTTAACTGGGGTGGAAACAGCCACATGGGCCACACCATTTCTTGAGCCGGGAGCCTAGTGTTTTCTTGTTGCTTTGTTGTTTGGTTTCCTTTACTGTGTTTATATTGTTGAGTTTTGAGGCACGGTCTCCCAGTGGTCCCAGCTGGCCTGGAACTCAATATATAGACAAGACATCCTCAGTCTCAGAGAGAGCTTTCTGCCTCTGACATCCAGGTGCTGGGATTAAAGGCATGCACTACCACACCACACCATCATGATTGGTCTTAATGGCAACTTGAACCAAATTAGAATTCAGGACCTCACTGTCCTGAGTGCTTTAATCCGGTGGCTCCTGGTAGCAGCTCAGATAAAAGGGGGCATGGCAGGAGGAAGATCTGTCTCCTTTTGCTTGGCAAGCCCTCCCTCCTGCCACAGATTGATTTATACCATCGCTGCTGATGCCAGGGCCCAGGTTCCCAGGTTTCCAACACTGACTGACAACCAGAGGCTCTGCAGGAGGGACCCTGGGTTTTCCACACCAGACTGGCACTGATGAGACACCAGCCTTATGGGCTAAGCACCTAATGGGGCCCCTGTGTGAGACAGGAACTGTGGGGTGCCAACTGTGGGGGCGCACTCAGCCTTGAGGACTGAGGACTACCAAGCTCCCAACTGCTGGGTGTGATTCAGCTCTTGTTCTAACTTTTAAGTAAAGTTGATTAACAAATTCTTTAATATATATTATATAGTATATGTGATTCTTCAGTTTTCTTCCTCTAGAAAACTCTAACACAGTGCAGGACTGATTAAAAGGAGAAATTCATCTCTCCCTTCTTCCTGGCTAAGGATGCCATGTGACCGGCTGCCTCACAGCCTGCCACTATGAGGGACTGAACCATTGAACTGTTTGCCAGAGTAAGCCTTTCCTCTGTTAAGTAGGTTTTGTTGGGTATTTTGTGGCAGCATTTAGAAAAGTAACTAATTAGAAAATGTGTACAAAGAAGCAGAGCTGGTTCTGGGGTAAACCTGACTGTGTCATTTACAAGCCTTTGCAACTATGAAAGTTTGAAACTTCAGGGTGCAAAGCCCCAGAATGCTGTGAGCTGGGTTTAATGGACTGTTAAGATGGAGGCCTGGTAAACTAGAATGCCAAAAAAAAAAAAAAAAAAAAAGCAAATAGTGGAAGCCTAGCTCATGGGTTTCAGAGAAGACTCTGCTAGCAAATAAGCTAGACATTGCTCAGGTCAGGCTGGCAAAGAGTCCCTGTGCTGCCCATGCCCTAAGGAGCTGTTTGAGGGCAAATCCAAAAGTAATGGACCAATGTGTCTGGACTGTGATCCCAGACAACGTAAAAAGGAGAACATGAGGGGCTGGAGAGATGGCCTAGCGGTTAAGAGTGCCGACTGCTCTTGCAGAGGACCCAAGTTCACCCACATGGTGTCTGAGAACCGTCTTTGACTCCAGTTCCAGGGGAATCCAACACCCTCTTCTGACCTCCGCAGCATTGCACGACACAGGTGCACAAACCTACATGCAGACAGCACACTCATAGACATAAAAAATAAAATTTAAAAAGAAAAAGGAGAACGTGAGCTGGATGCAAACTCGTTGTTCTCCAAGGGCTGTGGATGCGCTGTGAGCAGCTCGGCGCACTCCAGCCATCGTAACTTCCCAGACCACCACACACTGGACAGTGGAACTGTGAGACAAGATAAGCCTTTCCTGCCTCAAGTCACTTTTGTTAGGTATTTTATCACAGTAACAAACAGAAACTAATTCATACAAAAGACGTGAAAGGCTAGGAACCTTAAGGCAGCCAGCCACTGCTGAGGCACTATGCCTACACAATACTAGTCAGCACACACAATCACAGAACCTACAAACAAGTTTTAAAGCACTAAGCACCTCAGTGATTTGGTACGGTACACAGAAAGAGCTGGTACACTCACAAAGATAGGAACAAATGCCATAAAGAGCGAAAAGTGGGTGGAGGTGATGTGACACTCAGTAATTGCTTCGTTAATATGAGAACTGAGTTTTCAGCTCCAGAATGCATGGGGGGGGAACGGGGGTGGGACACAAAGAGATGGCTCAGCTCTTTTTTTTTATTTTTATATGTGTACGAATGTATTGTCTGCATGTAGGTTTGTGCACCCGTGTCGTGCAATGCCGTGGAGGTCAGAAGAGGGTGTCGGATTCCCCTGAAACTGGAGTTCTCCTGGAATTGGAGTTTCAGATGGTTCTCGGCCGCCATGTGAGTGCTGGGGATCGAACCCGAGTCCTCTGTAAGAGCAATTAGTGCTCTTAACCGCTAGGCCATCTCTCCAGCCCATCAGCTCTTAAGAGCTCTACCTGCTCTTGCAGAGGACCTGGATTTGCTTCCCATCACCCACACAGTAGCTAATAGCCATTCATAACTCTAGTTCCAGGGGATCCAACACCTTCTTCTGACCTTCACAGACATTGCAGTACATGGTTGAACTTACACACATGCAGGCAATGCACTAATACCCATAAAAAATAAAAACAGCACACACCTTTAATCCCAGCACTCAGGAGGCAGAGGCAGGTGGAGCTCTGTGAGTTCAAGGCCGGCCTGGTCTACATACAGGCCAGCTGTCTCAAAAAGAAAAAAAATAAAAAGTAAATAATAAATAATAAAATAAAATAAAAATATTTTTAAAAATAAAATAAATAAAAATAAAATCATTTTTAAAAAAAGAAAATGGAGAACTCTTGAGAAATGCCAGCCCAGGCCGTCCCCTGCTGTCCAAATGTATACATATACAAGAACATGTGCGTATACATATACACACATAATAACTGATAATGATAGTAAGTTTAAAATGATGAGCCAGAGAGTGGGCTGGCTCACACTGGGAAGGACTATCGGAGGAGGTGACTCACTGCCTGCCACTCTGAGACCAGGCAGAAACTGATCATCTGAGGGTGAAGGAATGAGAGACTTCGGAATCCTGGCGGGGAGGATTTTTTTTTAATGTATATGAGTGTTTTACCTGCATGTGTGTAAGTGCACCATGTGTGCATGCCCACAGGGGCTAGAAGAGGGTATCTTTCAAGAATTAGTTCTTTCCTTCCACTATGTGGGTCCCAGGAATCAAACTCAGGTCATCAGGCCTAATGGCAAGCCCCTTTTCCTGCTGAGCAGCTCAGGCGGCTGACTGTTTAAAGTTACCTTTACCCAAAGTAGCTCAGAAGCAGCATTTGAGCACAGACACTGTTAAAGGGCGCATGGCTGGATGTTGATGAGGAAGCAGCTGTGCTGTAGAAGGATCAGAGGCCTCAGATCAGCATGTGGGGCTGAGAGAGGGTGCCAAAAAGAGGAGGAAAGGTAATGACCCACGCCTGTGACCTCCTGAGGCAGGAGTTCAAGCCCAGCCTGAACTATATAGTGAGGACCAGCCTGGTCTGGGCTACAGTGTGAGATCCAGTCTCAAAAAAAAGAGAAGAGACGGGGCTGGAGAGATGGCTCAGGGGAAGGGCACTGGATGCTCTTGCAGAGGACCTTGATTCAATTCCCAGCATACACGACAGCTAACAACTCTCCATAACTCCAGTTCCAGGGGATCCAACGCCCTCTTCTGAACTTCATAGACACAGGTGCACTCACATACATACACATAAAATAAAAATAATAAATTAAACTTAAAATGGAGAAGCAGATGAAGGAGAAGGGGAAGGGGGCAGGAGAGGATAGCAGAGGGGAGGGAAAGGAAGGGGAAGGGAGAAACACAGGGGAGCACAGAGGAAAGGATCAGTCACTGCTCCGAACAGAATCACACACACACTCGCACTTTGCAAACTGAACGTGGACCCATGTATCTGGTCCTCCTTATCTCTGGAAAAAGGAACCTGCCCTCACCCCACCAGGCACCCTGGGGTGACCACAGATGCTGTGTTATTTTAATGCATCTCTCTAAGTTCTTAGAACTCTGTTCCATAAAACCTCAAAAAATATGTTCACAGATAAGCCACCCAGAAAGGAAAAAGTTATACATTCATATATATGGTCCTGTTTGATATCAAACCACATTCTTAAATGCAACAACATTATAAACTCTTTCATAAACAAGAGTCATACATAAAAATTAACTTTTAAAACTGTATTCAGATGAATGTCAGGAGTCAGGTTTTTCCTCCCGATTGGCAATAGATTTGTTTATAAGCCACTAATTTCTCAGTTCTACCTGATGTTGCTAAAATTTTTTCTTTTGTATCTGTGTATATGTGTATGAGAGAGAGAAGTGTATGTGATGTGTACATATGTGTGTGTGGCTGTGCACACCCATGCATGTGTGAAGAATAGAGGAGGACATTAGGTGTCCTTCTCGCACTTTCCTTGCTGCCTGGAGGCTGCAGCCAGCCATGCTCAGGGCTACTCCTCTCTGCACTCCAGAAAGGTAGGGTCATGATTACACAGGGCCACACCAGCTTTTCACATGGGTGCTAGGGATTCAAATTTAGTTCTCTGGCTCACACAGTACACGCTGCTACCTGCTGAGCCACCTCCCCAGGCCCATGCTCTAAGCTTTAACCCATCATTAACAGGAATAGCAAAGGAGGCTGCCCCATTCCAGTCACAATCTGTTATGTGAGGTGTGCATTCATGCACGTGGGCATGTTTTGACAAGTGGGTGAATGTGTGTGAGCATGCATGTCCAATGTCATGTGTGGTGTGCATTCATGCATCTGGGCATGTTTTGACATGTGGGTGAATGTGTGTGAGCATGCATGTCCATCACCATGTGTGGTGTGCATTCATGTATATAGGCATGTTTTGATGAGTAGGTGAATGTGTGTGAGCATGGATGTCCAATGCCATGTGTGGTGTGCATTCATGCATGTAGGCATGTTTTGACGTGTGGGTGAATGTGTGTGAGTATGCATGTCCAATGCCATGTGTGGTGTGCATTCATGCATGTGGACATGTTTTGACATGTGGGTGAATGTGTGTGAGCACACATGTCCATCACCATGTGTGGTGTGCATTCATGCATGTAGGCATGTTTTGATGGGTAAGTGAATGTGTGTGAGCATGCATGTCCATCATGATGTGTTGTGTACATTCATGCATGTAGGCATGTTTTTGATGGGTAGGTGAATGTGTGAGCATGCATGTCCAATGCCATGTGTGGTGTGCATTCATGCATGTGGGCATGTTTTGACATGTGGGTGAATGTGTGTGAGTATGCATGTCCATCACCATGTGTGGTGTGCATTCATGCATGTAGGCATGTTTTGGTGGGTAGGTGAATGTGTGTGAGCATGTATGTCCAATGCCATGTGTGGTGTGCATTCATGTGTATAGGCATGTTTTGATGGGTAGGTAAATATATGTGAGCATGCATGTCCATTACCATGTGTGGTGTGCATTCTGGTGTGCATTCATGTGTGTAGGCATGTTTTGATGGGTAGGTGAATGTGTGTGAGCATGCATGTCCATTGCCATGTGTGGTGTGCATTTGTGTGTGTAGGCATGTTTTGATGGGTAGGTGAATGTGTGTGAGCATGCATGTTCAATGCCATGTTTGGGGACTCACCATTGATACTGGCCATCTTTCTCAATGGCTCTCCAAATGTATTTTTTTTTTGCATTCATTAGCTTATATGTGGTGTGTGTGTGTGTGTGTGTGTGTGTACATGTCTGCGTATGTGCATGCCATAGCATGCATGTGGAGGTCACAGGACAACTTTCAGGAGTTGGTTCTCTCTTTCCACCATGTAGGTCCCCAAGTATCAAACTTGTAGTGTTGGCTTAGCAGTGAGTGCCTAGCTGAGTCCTCTAGAGCCCCCACCTCACAGAGAGGCAGCGTAGAGGTCTTGAACCCAGAGGTCACCCAGTCAGCAGGTCCAGCTTCCTGTGGGGATCTCAGCTCTACCTTCAGGGCCCAGAATAGCAGACCAGACTCTACAATGGCTGGCATTACGTGTGTTCTGGGACCAGAGCTTTGGTCCTATGCGTGGGACACAACTGCTTTTATCTCCTGGGTTATCTTCCCCCCTGCAAAGACAGGAAGTGTTTTTAGAGAAAGCTCAATAGAAATCTTTACTCTCCAGTATTTCTTTCAAATGTGAAAAGAACAAAAAACATGAAATGGACAAAAAATAACAATGTTTCTGGGGCTGGAGAGCTGGCTCAGCAGTTAAGAACATTGGCTTGCTCTCGCAGGGGACCCAGGTTTAGTTCCCAGCACCTACATAGTAGCTAACAAACATCCACAACTCCAATTCCAGGGAATCTGATGCCCTTCTGGCCTCCACAGGCATGCACGCACATGCATGCACCACATGGTATCCTTATATGCATGCATGCAGATAAACATTCATATACATAAAATAAAAATAACGAAAAAAGTTGGGGTTTTTTTTTTTGTCTTTTCGAGACAGGGTCTCCCTGTAGCCCCAGCTGTCCTGGAACTCACTCTGTAGACCAGGCTGGCCTTGAACTCACAAAGATACACCTGCCTCTGCCTCCCAAGTGCTAGAATTAAAGGCATGTGCCAGCATGCCCGGCACTCACAAGAAAAGTTTTTAAAAAGCAATGTTCCTTTTTCTCATCTACAAACTTACTGTTAAACTTCCTCCTTCAATTAAAAAAAAAAGTTCCATTCAACAAACAAAAGTGATTTATGAAGGTCTATTTTGGATCAACAAAGATAGTTGCTACTTGGGTTTTTCTTTTTTTTTTTTTTAATTGAAAATTGGCAAACCAAAACATATTGTACTTTCTAGTTTTATAAACACTAAAGAAAGGTTAACAAGAGCTGAAATAGATTTGTTTTCCTTTTCGTCCTCTCCACCCAGGGAAATAAAATTTCCCACCAAAACCAAAACACTCTCTTTCACTTGCTTGGCTCGCTACCAAGGCTGAAAGAGGAAAACTTTTGACGTCAGTGGGCCAGCTCAAGGCCTCGCAACGTGCGTCTGTTTCTGATTTGCTTTTCTGTTCTTCGCTGATCAGGGTTTTTTTTTTCTTATTTTTTAAATCCTAACACAAAAACCAGGAAACAGATTAAAAAAAAAAAACCACCTTGATGATGGCCCCAGACACTTAAAATAGCTCATCCGTGAACAAGACATCTAGGGGTGAGCATAGGAAACCTGACTCATTGCCGAAAACAGAAAACTTTGTTTCTCACCCAAATGGTAGGAAACTGTTTGGTGGTATCTGTCCTTCAAAGAACAGCCAAGCTTGGAAGAGGAATAATGGAGGTACCATTCTTTTCTTCCCAGAGACAGTATGTTCCATAATTAGCTACAGGTTCAGGCTGGAGTCAGACACTAACAACCCTAGCTGCTTTCCTGTTAAGTTAATGGAGGCAGTGAGGATCACAGGTAAAACAGAATTCCAGGGCCAGAGAGGTGGCTCAGCAGTTAAGAGCACTGGATGCTCCTGCAGAACCCATGTTGTAACTAACAACTGTCCATACGGGGATTCGATGCCTTCTTCTGCTCTTTGATTGTATGCACAGGTGCACTTTTATACATACAGACATGTATACGAATAAAATAAAAATAAGACAACAAATCAGATGTTAGCAATGCATCCTATCTGCTCTTTCAGAGAAAGAGAAACCATTTAATTAAGTCCTGCATCAAAGCCTTGGCTATGCAATGAAGACCTGAGTTTGGATCCCTAAAACCCATGTAAAAACCAGATGCAGAGGAGTTGGAGAAAGAATACCAGGAGCTCACTGCCTGCCAGTCTAGCCATTCAGTGAACTCCATGTTCAGTGAGAGACCCTGCTTCAACAACAAAATGGGGACTAGAGAGATGGTGGCACTGATAAAAGCACTGGCTGCTCTTGCAGACATCCAGGCTGGGCTCCCAGCACCCATGTTGGACTGTTCACAACTCCAGCTGCCCCACTCTCCCAACCTACTCAGGCACCTGCACACATGTGCACATGCACATGCACACAGAGAGGCACACACAGGCACACATAAAAGCTTTAAAAATATAAATAATAATAAAATGGGACTGACTGAGGAAGACATCCAACATTAGCCTCTGGCCTTTTAATACACATGCAGAAACACACATGAATACACACACACACACACACATACACAGAAAATAAAAAATTTTAAATAGTGGATATTAACAGGAACATCATTCTTTGCCAATGCACCTCAGCTTGGCACACAGTGTTAATATACAAAGCTTCACCATTACTTCTAACTATTATTTAACAGGCTTTTATTTTAAATTCTTATGTGTATGAGTGTTTTGCCTGTCTGTACATCACATGTGTACAGTGCCCATGGAGGCCAGAAGAGAGTGTCTGATCCCCTGGAACTGGAGTTAGAGACAGTCGTGAGCCACTATATGGGTGCTGGGAATTGAACCTGGGTCCTCTGCAAAAACAGCCAGCACTATTAACTGCTAGGCCATCTCTCCAGCCCTTAACAGGTTTTTTTTTATTGTTTTCATTTGAGACAGGATCTCAAGGAGCTCAGGCTAGCCTTCAACTCATCATGTAGTCAAGGATGACCCTGAGCTCCTGGTTGTGCTCCTCGCCTCCCAAGTACTGAGGTGACAGGTGCGCACCACCACACCCAGTTTATGTGGTACTAAGGATGGAACCCAGTCACTTGCAGGCTAAGCAACTACTCCCACAACTGAGCTCCATCCTCTGCCCCCTTTGCAGTTTCAACCTTATTCCCTACTCCAATCCTTCCCCCTCCTTGTGGCCCTCTGAAGACCCAGGCCTAGGACTCACTTGCTGGAGTTCATGGTGTAGCCGGAAGGACATTCTGGGATGCACTTGTTGTTATGAATGACATACTGGTGGCAGCCCGGCTTCCGTGAGTTCTTGCATCTGTTGTGCAGGTCTTGGCAAAAGCTGAAGTTCACACAGCGCCAGTCCTGGAAGTGGTAGAAGGGGGGCGGGCAGGTCTCCACACACTGGCCCTCCAGATAGAAGTTGCGACATGCCACACACTTGGTGGGGTCATCAGGCTCCGAGCAGTTGCCTAGGCATTCTGTGTGACAGCACAGGCCGTCCGCTGTGCAGCCGTGTGACTTACAGATGGTCGGGCACACTAGAGTTGAGAAAAACAAAATATACAGCTGGTCAAAGGCTTTGCCTGTTTTCTGTCTTCTCAGGCTGCCAAACAAAATAAGAGTAACAGTCATGCTTACACAGCATCTGGTCTGTGCCACAGCAGTCTACAAAGCAAATAAAGTCACCAAAGCCCCTGAACCATACTTGGTGTGTGCCTACTTCCAATTTCAAATTCCTGACAGAAAGCTGGTGAACTGAGCACTTGACAAATGACATCGGAGACATGCCATCAAACAGCATATTCCCCAAATCCATACACTGCAGACCTATTATAGACACAGTAACAGTTGATAAATTCAGAGTCACAGAGGATTTTTTTTTTTTTGAGACCAGGTCTCCCTAGAGTTCCAGCTAGCCTTGAACTTGTTATATAGACCTGGCTGACCTTAATCTCATAGAGATTTGCCTGCCTCTACCTCCCAAATGCTGGAATTAAAGGCATGCACCACCATACCTGGCATAAGATTTCTTTCAAATGCTATGCTAGGGGCTAGAGAGATGGCTCAACAGTTAAGAGAGTTTGCTGGTTTTCCAGGACCCAAGCTTGGCACCCAGCATCCATATCAAGCTAGCGGCTCACAATCCCCTATAACTCCAGCTCCAGGACATCTAACACCCTCTTCTGGCCTCCTCTGGCACCACACACACACACCTGGCATACACTCAAATAGACACACACACACACACACACACACACACACACACACACACATACATACATATACACACACACACACAATAGAAATAAGTCTTTAAAATGCTATGCCATAACTAGGAAGTGCTGAAGTCCTGATCATTTGTTTTAAACATGATTTGTTTAACTGTAGCTTACATAATTTTAGTTCTTGATTAATTTACTTATCTATTTATTTATTCCACTGTTGAATATGGAGTCCAGGGCCTGAAAATGATAGGCAGGAGCTCTACTCCTGAGCCACACTCGGATCCTCACTGGGGGATTCGAGGCAGGGGCTCTACCACTGAGCCATACCCCAGCCCCTCACAGGGGAGTCTAGGCAGGGGCTCTACCACTGAGCCATACCCCAGCCCCTCACTGGGGGATTCTAGGCAGGAGCTCTACCACTGAACCACGCCCCAGCCCCTCACTGGGGAGTCTAGGTAGGGTCTCTACCACTGAACCACGCCCCAGCCCCTCACTGGGGAGTCTAGGTAGGGTCTCTACCACTGAGCCACGCCCCAGCCCTTCACTGGGGATTCTAGGCAGGGGCTCTACCACTGAGCCATGCCCCAGCCCCTCACTGAGGATTCTAGGCAGGGGCTCTACAACTGAGCCATGCCCCAGCCCCTCACTGGGGATTCTAGGCAGGGGCTCTACCACTGAGCCATGCCCCAGTCCCTCACTGGGGATTCTAGGCAGGGGATCTACCACTGAGCCATGCCCCAGCCCCTCACTGGGGATTCTAGGCAGGGGCTCTACCACTGAGCCATACCCCAGCCCCTCACTGGGGGATTCTAGGCAGGAGCTCTACCACTGAACCATGCCCCAGCCCCTCACTGGGGGATTCTAGGCAGGAGCTCTACCACTGAGCCATATCCCAGCCCCTCACTGGGGATTCTAGGCAGGGGCTCTACCAATGAGCCATGCCCCAGCCCCTCACTGGGGATTCTAGGTAGGAGCTCTAACACTGAGCTATATCCCAGCCCCTAACTGGGGATTCTAGACAGGGGCTCTACCACTGACATACATCCTCTGCCTTTGTCTATATTTTATTTTGCATCGAGCTCTTGCTAAGGAACTTGGGCTCTTGTTGAATGTACTGTTGCCTGGGCTGGCCTTGTCTTACCATCCTCCTGCCTTAGCCTTGTGAGTAGCTGCACTGACAAACCTGCACCACCACATCTGGCTTCCTCCCATCAGCCCTTTCTCTCATTACCCCACTGTTCATCACTTCTTAATGACCTCTCCTTTTCATCTGTGTAATGAAAAGCACTCACACAGAGCCCCTTCCCAGAATACATACATGGACATGTGTGTGGAGGACATGTATGTGGAGGGTCAGAAGTGAACCTCATCTTCTACCTTGTTTATCACAAAGTCTCTTTATTGTGCACTGCGCCTACACCAGGCTAGCTGGCCCATGAGCTTCCAAAATTCTCCTGACACAGCCACCCATCTTCCTATAGAAATGATGGGATTGCAAACAAATGCACTTCGCCCACTCAGGTTTACATGGGTCTGGGGATCCAAACTCAGGTCCTGACATCTGCATGGCAATTGAGTCATTTCCTCAACTCACTCCCTAATTTCCCCTTCATTCCAAGCTTTCAGCATCTGTCCTGTGCCCCAATCCCCCCTTGTGTGGCCTGGCAGACTCTATACAGTCCTCTGTATATGTGATCAGGGTGTTCTTGAAGGTGCATCTTTCCATCCTTCCTGCACTGTTGGATTGGAAAGCCATGAAGTGTGTTCACCAAACCCCAAGTTATTTGAACACCACCAAATGGATCCCAGTCCACTGGCCAGATCCGGGGAATAGAAACGGCCCCATGGGGCTGGAGAGATAGCCTAGCGGTTAAGAGTGCCGACTGCTCTTGCAGAGGACCCGGGTACGATCCCCAGCACCCACATGGTGGCTGAAAACCATCTTTAACTCCAGTTCCAGGGGAATCCGACACCCTCTTCTGACCTCCATGGCACTGCATGACACAGGTCTGCAACCTACATGCAGACAGTACATTCATACACATATGAAAATAAATAAAAATTTAAAAAAAAAGAAAAGGCCCCAAACCTACATACACCAGCAGCAATGTTGTCCAATGCAACTCTCTAAGAGAACAGAAATGTTCCTGTGTGAGCTGTCCAGGGCTATAACCGCCCCCCTCCTGTGGCTAGTGATATGGTTAAAGAACTGACAAAGCAATGTTATATACGGACCATAGAAACTACCACCTCAAGCTGCAATAGAGCTCATTTGGTAGAATGCTCACCTAGCATGCACCGAACACAGGGTTTGATCCCCAACACCTCATACGACAGACATGGTGGCGCATGCCTATCATGTAAGCACTCAGGAGGTAGACACAGGAAGATCAAGGGTTCAAGGTCATCCTTGTTAACGCAGGAGTAAGCATGTGAGACCCTGGCTCAAAAAACAAATCTGCAATCTTAACCCTTTTTATTGGGGGGTAGGGGTAAAGTCTATCTCACCACGTCATCCTGGCTGGCCTGGAACTTGCTATATAGACCAAGCTGGCCTGGAATTCACAAGAGATCTGCCTGTTCCAGCTTCCCAACTGAGATTTAAGGCATGCATTACCATACCTAGCTATCTTAAGTGTTTTAAGTTACAGAGTTGGGGCATTTTCAAGGGATTTGTGGGCCCCTGAGATGGCCCAGCAGGTCAAGGCACTTACCAAGGAAGTATGAGGAGTTTGGATCCCCCCAACCCACATAAAAGCGTGTAATCCCAATATACAAGAGGCAGACAGGGAAACCTAGGGCAAGCAAGCTGGCCGGCCAGTCTGGTCAGTACAGTGAGCTCTGGCTTCAGCAGAGAGACCTCACATCAATATATACGCTAGAGAGCCATGGAAGAAGTCAAGTGAAGTCAGCCTTGGGCCTCCACATGCACATGTGCACCCACAAACCTGTGAACACACATAAGACTCACACACATACATATGCAGAAAATAAATAATAAATAAATAAAGGCATTCACATGCCTGTGCAGCCACCCCCATTACTCAGGCACAGAAGACCCTCATCTTCCCAAATGGAAACACTATCCCTTTTCAACTTCCCCAAACCTTCCAGAGCCCCCAACACCTTTTTGCTTTTTTGTCTCTGCTAGGGGCCTTGCATCAGCAGAATCCTCCATCATTTTGTGATTGACTTCTTTTTTTTTTAATTTTATTTATTCCTTTACATATATGAGTGTACTATCTGCATGTAGGTTGGTACACCCATGTCATGCAATGCCACAGAGGTCAGAAGAGGGTGTCAGATTCCCCTAGATCTGTACTTAAAGATGGTTCTCAGCCACCATGTGGGTGCTGGGGATGGAACCCGGGTCCTCTGCAAGAACAGTCAGCGCTCTTAACCACTAGGCCATCTCTCCAGCCCCTGTGATTGACTTCTAAGCATGACTTCCAGTTTGTGTCAAAAGTCCTTTGTTTCTTATGGTTGAACAATTTTCCATCGTAAGGGTAGACCACCTTTCCTGCTTGTCCTAGTGTACTTCTCTGCTGCTGTGATAAAACATTAACCAAAACCAACTTAGGGAGGAAAGGGCTTATTTTACCTTACTCTTCCAAGTGACAGTCCATCATAAGGAAAGGTAAGGCAGGACCTTAAGTGGTGCAGGAACAAAGAGGTAGGACCTGACCCACAAGCTCCTGTGAAATCATGGGGGAATGCTGTTTACTGGCTATGCTCAGCCTGATTTCTTTTTTTTTTTTTTTTTTTTTTTTTTTTTTTGGTCTTTTCGAGACAGGGTCTCCCTGTAGCCCCAGCTGTCCTGGAACTCACAAAGATCCAACTGTCTCTGCCTCCCAAGTGCTAGGATTAAAGGCATGCGCCACCATGCCCGGTGCTCAGTCTGATTTCTTACACAACCCAGGACCACCTGTCCAGTGGTGGCACCACCCACAGTGGGCTGGGCCTCCCACATCACTTGGTAATCAAGACAATGCCCCCACAGACATGCCCATGGGCCAGTCTTATAGAGGAAATGCCCCAGTTGAGATACCCTCTTCCCAGGTGTGTCAGATTCACAGCTGAAGCCATTTGGAACCATGGTCCATCCATCTGCAGCAGCTTCTACCTTTGGGTAGAATCATGCTGCTTTGAGGTGCATAGATATCTCTTCAAGTCTGATATATATATATATATATATATATGCAGAAGCAGGCTTCAGGAAGACTATACATACGTGCATGTGAAAGCTGAGGAGGACCTTAGGTGCCCTGATCTATCACTCTCCACTATATTCCCTAGAAAAGGAGCTAAGCCGGCGCTCAGTAAGCCATGATGCTCCTGTCCGCATCATGTCACTTGGTCACATCCACGTTTTTATGTGGCTGCTGGTGATTCAAATGTATCAACTGTGCCATCTCCCCAGCTCAGACTATGTTCATTCTGCTATTTTTTATTTTATTTTATTATTTTTCTGAGTGTTTTGCCTTCCTGTATGTAAGTGCACCATATGAGTACAGTGCCCACTGAGGTTAGAAGAGGACATCAGATCTCCCAGAACTGGAACTAGACAGTGGTTAGCCAGTATGTGGGTGCAGGGAACTGAACCTGGTTCTCTGTAAGAGCAGCCAATGCTTTTAACCTCTGATCCATCTCTCCAGTTCCCTTACATCTCTTTCAGTGAGGAAATGTCAACAGTCAAGAGGCTCAATCTTGGGGATCTCTTGCAAGTAGTTACATATACCCTGATAAATATGGTGGCTGACAAAGTGCAGAGAACAAAAGATTGCAGAGCTGTTTTCCCTGAACCTCTGCCACTCTAGGCTTGGGGACCATTATGGAAGAGGGTCAGAAAGATTGTAAGAGCCAGAGGTGGTAGAAGACAACAAGGAAATGGAGTCTTCCAGGCAGCTGGTCAGTTACTCATAGAACTCACAGCAATGGTGACACCAGGCACAAGAACCATGCAAGCTCCAGCCAGCCAAAAAAAAAAAAAAAAAATCCTAGCATAGACACAAGGAAGTGAGTAAGAAGCCCCAACCTCAGCTGAGGAACTGCTGACAACTGATAGCTGCTGGGAAGAGAAGAGCCAGTGTTCTTTAAGGGTGTGATGCTAGATAGGTTAACCAGGCTCCAGTAGATGGACATACAGGACATTTGGGGACACAAATTTGACTCCATAGGCTTGTATATACATATATGTATATATATATTGTATATACATATATATATACATATATGTATATAAAGGCATATATATATATATATATATATATATGATATTATATATATATATATAAGAACGACAGAGTAATGTGAACATCTGTGGGGGGGGGCTATAGAGGCCTGCAGATGAGGAAGGGGTTTGAAATATGAATTAAAAATGTTTTGTATGATCTGAAACACTGTGCTCTATATATTTGTGAATCCCTAGACAAAACGTTTTGGAACTAACCAACATTCTTTTATTTCAGACTTTGGATTTTTGGTGTATGATGGTGGGTATGTATGCATATTTTAGATATATAAAATTAAGATTAAGGCTGGATGGTGGTGGTGCAGTGCCGTTATCAGGCAGGCCTCTTGGGCAGGCAGGCGGCGGCGGATTTCTGTGAGTTTCCCAAGTCCCAGCCTGGTCTACGAAGTGAGTTCCAGCCGAGTTGAGGGCTCATAGGGGACCTTGTCTCAAAAACACACCAAAAAAAAAAAAAAAAAAAAAATTAAAGTGGAAAATTGCAAATCAAGAATATATTGGAAATAACATACAGTTTGTTTTCAGAAAATACAATTTTTTTTTTAGTTTTTATTTATTTCTCTGTTGCCATGCTGGTTGGTGATTGGTGCCCCCGTGTCGTGCAATGCCGCGGGAGGTCAGAAGAGGGTCTCAGATTCCCCTGGACTGCCTTCTCCGGAATTGGAGTTTCAGACGGGGTTCTCCCGGCGCAGGTGGGTGCTGGGGAACGAACCCAGGGTCCCTCGTAAGAGGTCGGCGCTCAATTAAGACCGCTAGCCATCTCTCCAGCCCAGAAAATAACAATTTTAATATAGGTGCGATGTATCAGGCTGGTTAATGACCATACTTAATAATAGCCCATACATTTGGCCAAGGGCTAAGGGTACTTTGTTCCTTGTCCTCAGAGGTCACCCAAGTCTTAGGTGAGTATGCTGGGGGCATCTCCTGGAAATGTTCTGCAATGTGAGTTACCAGCTTCCTATGCAGGGAGGTCTTGGAGATCCACTAATGCGACTTCAGCCAGTGTCCAGTCTAATAAAGAGGAAAGTCTGCTCATGCTTCAAAAAGGGAAGCCTGGTCTAGCAAGACCTGATTTTGTCCTGGAGTGGATGGAACTGGGAAATGAAAAGCTGAGAGGAGCCAGGGGCTTCCGCCCTTCCCCACCCCCCAAAAAAGCCCCTAAGAGACCCCTGAGGACCAGATCCTCAACTGACCTTGAGAAAACAGAAACTTTGGTTAATCTGAGCTAATTGTGTGGCCTTAAGCATCCAAAAGGAAAGTAAAACCAGAAATAATCAGTAAGGCCTGAGAAATTATACTTCAGATATAAAACTTGAGATCTTAGTAAAAAGACAAAAAGAAAAAGAGAGAGCATTGTTGTTTGGCCTGTCTTCAATTCTTACTGGCAGGTGCATCTACTCTGTGGCTGCCACTGCTTTTGCCATTCTTCAAAGACATGAGTTCAATATGGACTGAAGACTCACGTCTCTCCAAGAATCCTCCAAACCTTCAATGCCAGATGGGGACTGCTGAGATATCCAGCTTGTGGTCTGAGCAGCTACTAGGATTTCAGCCTTGTCAGAGTATAGACTGCCATTGTTGGACTACCCAGGCTATATCATGGAGGTCAGTACAGGAAGATCGAGACAGGATGCCTGTCTACTGGACCTCATTTGGGGGACCATGGGAGGGAAAGACCCCAGGGTGGAGCACAAGGGCTGGATTCATGGTTGTTTGGGCTTGCTAAGGAGGAATCTTC
Source organism: Rhizomys pruinosus (assembly GCA_009823505.1). Lineage (NCBI taxonomy): Eukaryota > Metazoa > Chordata > Mammalia > Rodentia > Spalacidae > Rhizomys > Rhizomys pruinosus. Next base: position 1,089,674 of record VZQC01012024.1, on the reverse strand, counting down.
AAACATGTCCCTTGAGGAAAACATAACATTTTTTAGCAAAAAAAAAAAGAAAATCCTCCAATTCAGGTGATATGTGTATGTATGTATGTATGTATGTATATATTTATGTATATATAATTATATATATGTATATATATTGAAGCAATACAAGATAGAACAACAACAAAAGAACTGGAGAAAAACTGGAAAGACTCAGAAAAAGATGCAAGACATGTATGGCAAAATGGAGGAACTCAGGTGGGGTGGGGGTCATGGAAAGGGAAGTGACTCTAAATTCAATTGAGAAATCATGTATAATGTATAGAAAAAGTTTAATAACAATAAAAAATTAATTAACAAAAAATGTTTTGTATGGAAATCGAAAAAATTCCATTTAAAAGACAGCAGCTGATAAAGAGGGTATTATACTTGGAAGACTGAGGTCTACAGCAACCTCCAGGCCTCTTCCCCTGCTACTTTTGGTCCACAGTTGGTGGAGTCTGTGGATACAGAACAGGAGGCTGTACAGGGCTGATGTGCAGGCATCACACCTCACTGTTATCATCCTCATTAGTCTGGCTCTGTCTGGTGCTGTTGGAAAGCTGAAACTCAATTGGAGGAAGCAATAATTAAAGCAGACAATTATCCAAGACCAACACAGAAGTGGCTCTCCAGCAGAACAAGCCAGGGCAGGAAGGAGCCTGTTTCCAGGACTGGGGCTGCAGCTGAGGGTCAGTCTTCTTCATTCATGAGAAGCACCACCAAAGACCTAATAAAAACTTCCCAAAACACAAGCTCTGCAGCCAGACAAGGTTAGGAAAGAGCAGCCAGTGCTTGCGGCAAAGCCAGGGGCAGGCTGCCAAGTGCTTCAGTCTTGCACACTGCACTATACACGGTTCTCTTCCCTTTATAGACACTGGGGAAGAGGGAAAACTATAGCCGCAGTGGGAACACAGGTTGATGCCTCCAGGGCTGGAACCAGAGAGACGTGGGCTGCAGGTGCTGGGGAATAGGGATGGCAGGGATGATACAATTATCCCCTAGCTTTTTGAAAATTTGTATTTAATATTGGGTGTGGTGACACATGCCTTTAAACCAGGCACTGGGGGTTAGGAGCAGAGGCAGACAGATCTTTGTAAGTTTGAGGCCAGCTTGGAACATAGCAAGTTCCAGGCCAACTAAGGCTACAGGGAGACCCTGTCTCAAAAAACAAATTTATTTATTTATTACTTATATGTAGCTGTGTACACACACATGTGTGCAGATACCCATGCAGGGGCCATAAGAGGGGATCTAGACATCTTTTTTTCTAAAATATTGATTGATTGATTGATTGATTGACTGTCAAATTCATACATGTGCACAGTGTGTCTTGATCATATCCATCCCACAGACACTCCCTCCCCTTCCAATTCTCCCTAGCACCCACCAATCACACCATCTCCTTCATGTCCTTATTTAGTTATTTGTTCATCAAAATAAACAAAGGATCAAGAAAGGGTTGGTTTAAAAAAGGAAAGGAAAAATAGATGGTGGAGGGGTTCACCAGACCCCATCCTAGCTGAGGGGATGTAGAGAGAGACAGTTTTCTTTGGGAAGTGGACCCTGGAAAGTCCAGCATGGTCCAGTGGACAGGCCCACACCCATGTACTTACTGAACTCAGTGGGTGTTTTGTATGTGCATGAGTGAGCTTTCTGCCTACATATAAGTGCACTGTGTGTGTGCCGTGCCTGTGGAGGCCAGGAGAGGGCACACATCCCCTGGAACTGGAGTGAAGGATGGTTGTTAGCTGCCATGTGGGTGCTGGGAACTGAACTCGGGTCCTCTGCAACTGCATCCAGTGCTCTTAACCACTGAGCCATCTCTCCAGCCCAGTTCAGTGGGTTTAAAAATAATAATGAATAAAGGAGGACATGAAGTTGGGAGGGAGACACGGTAAAGGGTTGGGAGGAGTTAGAGAAAGGAGTATGAGGTGGATATGATCAAAACACATTGCATACATGTAAGAAATTCTCAAAGAGTAAGTAAAAAAATTAGAAAAAAGAAAGGAGAAATGTCTGGAGAGACAGATTTGCTTTGGTCTCTGTTTTTCCTTCTGGGCATTGTTTTATTTTCTTTGCAGCACTGGGCCTAGAACCCAGGGCCTCCCACGTGCTAGGCAAGCACTCTACCCCTAAGCTACAGCCCAGTCCAAGGACACAGACATGCTTGCTCCCATTCAAACATTACACCATGTATATATGTATCAAAACATTATATAAAACACAAAAGGCCCTGCCTATAATCTCAGCTAGCGAGGTGAGTACAACAGGATCAGGAGTTCAAGGCCACCCTTAGCTACATAATGAGTCCAAGGCCAGCCTGGGCTACATAACATCCCTTCTCAAAGAAAAAAAAAACGTTGGGCTGGAGGAATGGCTGAGCAGTTAAGGGCACTGGTGGCTCTTGCAGAAAACTTGGGTTTGGTTCCCAGCACCCAATGGTAGCTAAAAACCACCTGTAACTCCGGTTCCAGGCAATCTAGTCTAGTGCCCTCTTCTGGCGTCCTCTGTGGGCATTGCACATACATCATGCACTTATATGCAGGCCAAACACTCATGCACAGAAGTAAATTAATCTTTTTTTTTTAAGTTTTTACAAAGGTTCTTTTGTTTTACTATAAAGTTAACACAGCAGCCCACGAAAGGGAGTATCTGAATAATGGCTTTGTTCTGCGGGGACTTGTTTAATAAACTGTTCCTTCTTCATCCTCTTCAGTCATTCAACAAGCACAAACCGAGCACAGGAGAGGCCGCCCTCCTACTGAGCAGCTATTAGAATGTGGGTGATATGCTGGCCAGCTTAATCCATTGCTGTGTTCCCACTGACCATTGCTTCTGCACAGGCAAAGATAGAAGAGCTCTTGGGGCTGGGGCGGGACTGTAATTCAGTTGGTAGAAAGCTGGCCTAGCATTCACCAAGCACTGGGTTCCATTCCCAGCCCTGAGCGGGTGACACAGGAGGCCAGAAATTTAAGGCCATCCTTGGCTACATAGCAAGTCACCTGGGGTACATGAGACCCTATCCTAAAAGGAAGTAGACGAGGAGGAGGAAGAGGAGGTGGAGGAAGAGGAGGAGGAGGATGACGACGATGACTGGAGGAGGATAAGGAGAAAGAGGAAGAGGACAAGGAGGAAGAAGAGATGAGGAGGAGGAGAAGAGGGAGGAGGAAGAGGAGGAAAAGGAGGAAGAAGATCAAAAAGAAGAGAGCCAGGCATGGTGGTGCATGCCTTTAATCCTAGCACTTGGGAGGCAGAGGCAGGCGGATCTTTGTGAGTTCAAGGCCAGCCTGGTCTACAGAGTGAGTTCCAGGACAGCTGGGGCTACAGGGAGACCCTGTCTTGAAAAGACCAAAAAAAAAAAAAAAAAGAGGAAGTCTGAGAGGACAAACAAGCAAAGTCAGTGTAGCTGCAAGGAATTTTTCTTCCAGGCACAGTGTGTGTCTACTGATTATGAGGTGTTTTTCTTCTTAATCACTCCAGACAAAATTTTCCAAATAGCCTTGCAAAATACTAAGGAAATACCCTAATTCAACCTCCAGGTGGGAAAGGCCTGGTGTTTGTATACTTCTCTCTCCAAACAGTAATGACTCATACTATGTCTGAGGACCTGCGCTGAATCCCTGGGACCCACAGGATGGAAGGAGAGAACTGCTTCTTGCAAGTTTTCCTCTGATGTCCACACATGGGCCCTAGCGCATGTGCATCCTCCCCATACCACTAAATAAACAAGCAAACTAAGGAACTGTGCAGGAAAAAAGAAACTCAAGTCAAGTAGACCTGATCAAAAGGGGGAAAAAAAAACAATAAAAGGAACTGCTGAGATAACTGATGGGATTTGAATTTCTTACGTGCAAGTGTGGTCTGTGATGCATACTCACTCTGCACTGTGCACATGGGAGTCAGGGGACAGCTGTGTACGGGGTCTCTCCTACACAGTGGGTCCCAGCATCTAGCCCAGTCACACATTGCTAATAAGTCAGAAAAATGTCTACATTACAGAAATAAGATAGGGTAAAATGTTAACACCCCATGAACAGAGTACACTTCCTCCAACTCTTTAAACTCAAAGGGGCAGCGAGATGGCTCGGCAGGTAAAGGCATTCGCCCCCTAGTCTGAGGCCCTGAGTTCAATCCCCAGGACCTACATGATGAGAACAAAGGACTACACATTTTCCTCTGATGGCCGCTCGAGTACCACACACGTGATGCTTTTAAAACTGTATCATATGGGGGCTGGAGAGATGGCTCGGCAGTTAAGAGCACCGACTGCTCTTGCAGAGGACCTGGGTTCGATTCCCAGCACCCACATGGTGTCTAAGAACCGTCTTTAACTCCAGTTCCAGAGAAATCTTCTGACCTCTGCGGCATTCCATGACACAGGTGCACCAACCTACATGCAGACAGTACACTCATACACATTAAAAAAAAAAATGTATCAAATAAACAACTCACCTGACCAAAGTAGGCTTATATACTATAGTAGTAAGAAGAGACAGGCCTTCTCTGCATTGTAAATAAATAACTTGAGGGCTAGAGAGATGGCTCATTGTTTAAGAGCACTGGCTCCTCTAGAAGACTGGGTTCAGTTCCCAGTACAGAGATGGGTGTGTTAACAACCATGATAACTCCAGCTCTAGGGGTCCCACCCCTCTTCTAACCTCCCTGGGCTCCTGCATGCACTCGGGCACACACACATAAAATAAATGTTTTTCAATAAATAATTAGCTTGCACACAAAAGTTCTGCATTTCCACAAGGTGTGGTGGCTCACCCCTTTAAACCTAGCCCTCAAGAGGCAAGAAACAGGCAGATCTCTGTGAGATCCTGGCCAACCAGGTCTACAAAGCTACTTCCAGGCAGGCTGAGAATAGGGAGACCCTGCCAAAAATAATTAATTAACTAATTAATTTAAAAATAGCATTTCAACCACCCACCTCCTTTGGAGCTCTAGTTTTCCATTGATTTATGTTTTTAAGAAGTTATATGAAGAATGAAAAACACACAAAAAGTGTTCTCCACAGCACTGCACACAATAATATTTCATGGCATTCTTCTTCAAAGCTTGTCATTCAAATACACACACACACACACACACACACACACACACACACACACACACACTGACTTATGATTGCAGAAATGATGCTTTCCAGAAATTTCCAAATGGGAAGAGTTGCATCATGGGCCTGCAGCCACAGCCACAACCAGTGCCTCTCAGCTCTCCCTCTCCCTCTCTTCCTCTCTCCCTCTCTCCCTGAGCGTGAATTTGAGAACTCTTGACAGTCGTTTATTTGGGTTTGCATTACAAGCCTTTCTCTCTGCCACTGGCCCCCAGGACCCTGACCTCTGACGTTCGATTTCCTGGAGCCAACTTCGGGAAGGCTCCTTGGCACTTAGTAAATGATTTAATGGTGGGGAGGGAGGGCAGGTCCCGAACCTTTGACACGTGGGTGTTCTTTGGCACAACCGCAGGAACACGCGTCCTTGAAACTGGTAGGTGCCCCTTTCTCAGTCCAGAATACCACCACAAAGCAAGCAAGACACCTTTCTAATTCACCTCTGCAGCTCTTAGGAGACATGCGACGCGCGCAACTCCCCCCCACCACACACGCACACACACGCGCGCGCGCGCACACACACACACACACACACACACACACACACAGAAACCTCAGGATTGGTCAGTTTCAAGTGTGCGCGTGCGTGGAAGTGGAGAGGGGGCGGTCCTTAACCACCCAGCTGCGCAGCTCTTTGGAGAAGTACAATGGGCGAAGAAGGCCCGCGCAGCTTCCCCCAACCCCACCACACACACACACACACACACACACACACACACACACACACACACACACGGAAACCTCAGGATTGGTTGGTTTCAAGTGTGCGCGTGCGTGGAAGTGGGGAGGGGGGCGGTCCTTAACCACGCAGCGCACGCACACACACACAAACACACACGGAAACCTCAGGGTTTTGTTTTTTTTTTTTTTTAGGATTGGTCAGTTTCAAGTGTGCGCGTGCGTGGAAGTGGGGAGGGGGTGGTCCTTAACCACCCAGCTGCGCAACTCTTTGGAGAAGTACAGTGCGCGAAGAAGGCCCGGAAGGCTAGCAAGCTCCCAGACTGGCAGCGGGCTCATGATTGGCCAGTTTCAGAAGGGATATAAATGAGGGCGTGGCCTCGTACTCGGGTCTCCGCCCCCGCCAAAAAGAGGGGCAAACCAGACAAAGCTACACAAAGAGGGCAGCGCTCCTCTGAGTCCCGCTCCAGGCCGGGAGCTGCTGCTGGCCGCAGCACCGCCCTCCCGCTCAGCCAATGGGCGTGCGTGCTGCGGGCTGGCTCCGCCCCGGTGCTCCGGGCTCTGCTCTCCGGATTTGGGCTGGGGCGTGTAGCGCGCCCTGGCTGGGCCTCTCCAGGGTCCGCACTGTGCGGCATCCGCATGGTACGCATTCGGTCTTTCGAAAAGATTCCAGGGACTGGGAGAGGCCAGGAGCAAAGGGTGCACGGCGCATTCACCCGGCCGTGTGCGGCGCTGGGTGTGTGCCCCGGGAGGAAATGGAGCACCACGTGGGAGCTCCCGGGACGCCCTGGCCCCAGGCCTCAACTGGAGAGAGGCCCAGTGGAGGGCAGAGGATCAGCCCGGGTCACCCAGCAAGATTCCCAGTATTGGGTAGGATGGGACGGGATCGCATCTGCTTGGCTCCAGGAGCCAGGAGCTGTGAAGTCCCCTCCCACCAAACGCCCAGAAAACATACAAGCACACTCCTGCAATCTTTAAATCATCTAAATCATCTACAGGCGCGGGGCCGAGTGGAAGCTCGGCAGGCATGCAAGAAGCAGGAATTTGTGTGCATTTCACGTTTGCACTTATGGTAAACAGAAGCAGTGAATTATGCAATTAACCCCCTCAGCTGTTCATAAATACATTTTAAGATATATATTTATGGGGGGGAGGGCACCTAGGAAGAGGGCTCAGTTCATCCCAGAGCACTGCACACAGTACGTACACAATAAAACTAATGGGGAAGGGTGAGCGCCAAGTGATTTTAGCTGTACCCTAGCAGGAAAGAAATGAGATGTGATGGGCAAATGCATGAGTCATCAGAGACCTAAAAACGACAGAATTGATGGTGCGTAAGCTTCATCCCACAGAACTCCAAGCACAAAACTATATCCACATCTGGGGATCAGCGTTCTGGCTGTGGGGTAGTAGAGAAAGCCAGGAAACAAAACCGGAAGAAGGAAGGGTCTGGTTTCTGAAGCCATGGAGATGCCAGGACTGGATGTTGGCCAAATTCTTCCTTCGGAAGGTTGGGGATGTGGCTCGATTGATCGAACCCTTCCCTAGCATGCACAAGACCCTGGGCACTGAGAAGATGGAGGCAGGAGGATCAGGGGTCCAAGGCTATCCTCTGCCACATAAGGAGCTGGAGGCCAACCTGGGCTACACGAGACCCTGTCTAAAAACAACCACACACCTTCGAGATTGGACCCGGCTCACAAGGCCCAAGCAAGACAGACAGGTGCTGACGTTCCGTTCACCACATCACCTGCTCTGAAAAATGTCCTACAGTGGTGTGACAAGCCTGGTTTCTATTTCCCACATTTCTGAAGCTTTTAGAATGCACAAATTTTAGGCAGCTAACAGTAGAAGTGAGGTGTGTGGTGGAAGTGTGTGTGAGGTATATGTGCACGTTTGTGTGAGTGCATATGCCCATATGTGTGCAAGACCAGGGGATATCTACAACCTGCTCTACCACTGTGCCTTTTACCACAGAGACAAGGGTCTCTCACTGAACTGGGGCAGGGGCAAGCCCCAGCCATTCTCCAGTCGCTTCCCTCCTCCTCCCCACAACTTCCTACTCCCCCCCCAAAAATGTCCTCCCCTGCCCCCCACCCCCAGCGCTGGGGACGGGCACATGTGTGGACCCACCTGTCTTTTTTCTTTTTTCCTATTTTCACTGAATTTTTTCAAATTTCATTTCAAAATATATTTTGAAAATATTTAGGTCCTCTCATCCACGTGTAACCCCCTACTATCACCCAATTTCATGTGCTCTAATATATATATGATACATATATGTACATATATTAACACCTACAGAGTCAAGTTTGTGTCCCCAAATGCGCTTTGGTGTGGAACCACCCACTGGAGCCAGGTTAACCTACCAAGAGTCTCATCCCTAAAAGACAGCAACCTGTTTCCAATAGTTCCTCAGGCAGGGTTGGGCTTTCTTATGCACTTCTCCAGGTGCATGCTGGGATTTTGTCTGGCTGAGCTTGCATGGGGGCTTGTGCATGCCGTCACCATGACTTCTGTCTCCCTGTGGTCACCCAGTGCATTTTGTCTTTGGGACTTGAACTCAGGTCCTCATCTGGTGCAGCCCTCTGAGCATCTCCCAGCTCTGACCTTGCCTGTGTGTCTGATTAGACAGTCTCTCATGGGACTGGAACTTGCCTGCCAGGCTAGGCTGCCTGATCAAGGAGCCCCAGGAATCCTCCGCAGGGCCTGGATCACATACATGTACCTATGTTCACAAGGTAAGCAGCTTACCAACTGGGAGTCTTCCTGGTCCTAGCCTGCTGCTGTTTTTTTATTGTTTTCATGTTTTGTTTTGTTTTATTGAGACAAGGTCTCTGAATGCTGCCCAGGTTGGCCAGGAGCTCACCATGCAGATACACCTGGCCTTGAACTCACAGAGATCCACCTGCTGCTGCCTCTGAGTGTCAGGATGACAAACATGCCCCACCCCTCCAGCCTCATTTCTGTGATTTCTGATTATGATCCCTTAAATTTGTTTACATTTCTTTAGTGTGTGCAAGTATGTGTATATGTATGGGGGGGGAGGGAGAGATACCTCATGACTCTGGAGGTCAGAGGACAAGTTTCAGTGGCCATTTCTCTCCTTGCACTATGTGGGGCCCAGGAATCCAACTCAGGATCTCAGGCTTGGCAGCAACCCGCAACATCTTTACCTGCTGAGCCCTAAGTTGTTATTTGAAATGACCCAGTCATAGAAGCCCGTCTTGCATGCTTGCTTGGTTAAGCTTTTAAAAATTAATTTCCAATTATGAGTCCTGGCAACTAAAGATGAGGGCCAGAGTAATGCCTGTGTTCTTGGAATGCAATGGTTTCTTTTTTTAAGAACGAACAGATGGTTAACTATTCTCGCTATTCCAAGAGCACTTGGAATAGTGCTGTTTACAAACTGGAAGTTTCAGCTCCTGTTACTACAATCTTACTAGCCACGTTAATATTTTAACTCCTCATTACCTAATATTTTTGGGGTGTGTGTGTGTGTGTGTGTGTTTGTGTATGCACATTCAAGCATGTGTGCCTGTGGTGGGTGCAAATGTGTGGTGTGTATGTGCGTGGTGCACGTGTGACAACTTTAGATTACTGGCCTTCAGGTGCTTTCTCTCTTTGGCCTTGAACTTCAGCAAATGGGCCAGGGTAGCCCCTGAGAGAGCTTCCCAGGATCTCCCCACCTTGGCCTCCCACCTCCACATCTCTGGGATTATGGGCGAGTGCCACCACAGCCAAGTCTTTTCTTTTTTTGTGCACATGTGTGCAGGTGTCCAAAGAGAGCAGAAGAAGGTGTTGCACTAGAGTTACAGGCAATTGTGAGCTGCCTGATATGGGTGCTAGGAATTGAACCAGGTCCTCTGGAAAAGCAGTACAGGCTCTTAACTGCTCAGCCATATCTCCAGCCCTTATGGTTTTATCTTCTATACAGGTTCTGGGGATCTGAATTCAGGGTGCAAGTGCCTTAGCCACTGACCATCTCCAAAGCTCTTGTTTTCTCCTGAAGCTCCAACAATTTTCTCCCTGAAGGATGAACCATCTTCTCGTCACAACCCTTCCAACACTGCAAGTGTCTGCTCTCTCACTTGTAATGCCTTCTACCTAGAATCCTTTGCTTATTGTTCTCTATTCATGTTGAGCCATGTGCTTACGTTTTCTGTGTCATTTGTGGGGGAGAATTAGGTATGACAACTTTCTGGTTGAGAGCGGGGGGGGGGGGCTTCCAGGGAGAAAAGCCAGCAGGAGAGATGAAGGAAAAAGTTTGAAACCAGGTGTGGGGTTGGAGAGGTGGCTCGGCTGTTAAGAGCACTGGCTGCTCTTGCAGAACATCCAGATGTGGGTCCCAGCACCAACAGTGTCACTAAGAACCATCCATAACTCCAGTTCCAGGGATCTGACACCCTCTTCTGGGCTGAGCCATCACATGTGTGAATACAGAGGCCAGAGTTCAACACTGAACTAAAGTGCTCACCACACCCACTTAAGGAGCTGAGTTTGGATCCCCAGCACCCCAGAAAAGCCAGATGCCACAGTGCAGGGAGGTGGTGAAAGCAGGTCCTGGCCCTCACTAGCTGAGGCTTCAAGCTCCAGGTTCCATGACAGAGACCCTTTCTCAAAAAGATAAGTAGGGCTGGATGGAGTCTCACGAGCCTTTAATGGCAGTACTCAGGAGGCAGAGGCAGGTGCAGCTCTGTGACAGGAGGCCAGCCTGGGCTACATAGTGAGTTCCAGACTAGCTGGGACTACAGGGAGACCATGTCTCAAGAAAAGGAAGGAAGGAAGGAAGGAAGGAAGGAAGGAAGGAAGGAAGGAAGGAAGGAAGGAAGGAAGGAAGGAAGGAACGGAGGGAGGGAGGGAGGGAGGGAGGAGAGGAAAGATAAAAGAAACGAGGAAATCGGAGGGCATGCTTTGGTTCCCACACACATGTCCACACTCGTCTGAACCCGCCATCTTCCCGCCTTCCCATTCATCCTCCCCTCGTCTCTTTCCCAAAGGGCCTACCCAAAAGAGCCGTAAAGCAATCTAAAACAAAGCATTTTCCAAACCCCTAATACCAGATTGTGAAATGACCATACTTCCAGCGTTGCCACCTGCCGCTACCTACACATGTCTACAGGGTTCCTACAGTAGCAGAACACTCAAGACTGGGAGGAGAAGAACACAAAATGTCCACTTTTCCTCTCAGAAGATTTGATAGGCTCCTAAGAAAACCATACTGTGAGTGCACAGTTGTCCCCAAGGCCTGTGACTTTGGGGTACAGGAAGAGTTGAAATATGAGCTTTGAGTATAATTTTGGTTCACAACTAAAACGAGTGAAAAAAAAAAAAAGACACAAAAAGGAGGCGGTGTCAGTCACTAAATCAGTTCACATATCCAGAATTGGGGTGAGGGGACTCTGGGGCTGCAAGGAAGCTAGAAATCAGGCAGTTCTCTCACAGAGAAATCAAGTTATAATCTCAAATAAAAACATGTCCACCCAGTTACACCTCCCCACCCCACCCAAGGAGAAAAGACTCACAGGAAACTTGGCCTTGCATGAGAAAGGGATTTACAATGAACAACTGCCCCATTCCTTCCTGCTTGCCAGCTCCCAGAAATGCACCTTCACGTCAGATGTTTGATTCTTGAAACTGGTTTAGTGAATGACACCCTCTCCACTCCCATGAGACGTAACCCCTTCTGTGGCCAGCTTGGCCTTGCTTTTAAGACTCTAGAATTTACTCCTGCTCCAACCAGACTTCCCACCTTTGAAGTCTCAAGATTAAAGGTCCACCTGGGTTCTCACACACAAACTCCTTCCGCACATTTCCTTCCTACATTTCCTTGGCAGGCCTTGCCCTTGGCTGTCCATTATTCATGGAGTCCCACAGGATGCAAAGATAAAATGGAATGCCCTTGCCTTAGCAACCAAAAAGGGGGCGGGGGGGGAATCCTTGGAAAATTAAACAGTGGATATCCAAATAGTAACTTTGCTTTAGAAAAACAGAGTCTAACACACATACACACATACTTGTGCATACAGACAGGTTCAAAACAGTTCCTGAGTGTGAAAACCAATACCCAACCAGCGGGGGCTCTGTGGAAACTGGTAGAAAGAGCCAAGTTAAAAACCCAGCCCACCTGCACTGGCTCTATGGAAGCTGGTAGGAGGGCCCAAGACCAGTGCTGGGCCCGACCCCAAGGACAACGGACAGACCTAGTGGAATCTGTATTTCCTGATGTGGCAGGGTCTCTGCCCAACCATCTCAACTTCTCTGAGCCTTTCCAGCAATAGAGAATCAGTAGGCCACCTACTGTGTGGCGCCACTGCAGGGCCACCTGGGAAGAAGTGGCTCTTTACTCTCCTTGAGAGGTCTTCCCACACACAGGCTCAATGCCCGCAGTTCCTCTTTTGTTCCAGTTATAGGGAGATGGAGGCTAACAGGCCAGCACCTTCTTTTGAACAGACCACCAGGTGTTGCTCATGTGTGGCTCCCCAATGTTGGAAATAAAGGTATGTGCTACCATGCTCAGTGGCTTCAAGTCTTTTTAAATTTTTGTTATTTATTATTTTAATTTTATGTGTATGAGTATTTTGAGTAAGTGCATTGCATGTAGGGGCCAAAAGAGGGTGTCAGAGCCCTGAACTGGAGTTACAGACAGGTGTAAACTGCCATGTGGGTGCCAGGAACTGAACCCAGGTCATCTACAAGAGCAGCCAGTGCTCTTCACCACTGAGCCTTCTCCCTGGGTTCATCTCACACTGTGTAACCAACCACCGGATAGAACTTAAATTAACCTCTCTGATCTTTAGTCTCCTTTCTTGGTAACAATGGCCTGAGAAAACCATGCAGACTCAGCTTAGGAACAATGATGAGACACAAAGTGCTTATGCCAGGTCCAAAAGGATGACTCGGGGGCTGGAGAGATGGCCTAGTGGTTAAGAGCACCGACTGCTCTTGCAGAGGACCCGGGTTCGATCCCCAGCACCCACATGGCGGCCAAGAACTGTCTGAAACTCCAATTCCAGGAGAACTCCAGTTCCAGGGGAATCTGACACCCTCTTCTGACCTCTGCAGCATTGCATGTCACAGGTGCACAAACTTGCATGCAGACAATACATTCATACACATACAGAAATAAATAAAATTAAAAAACAAAACAAAACAAAACAAAAAAAACCCCAAAAGGATGACTCAAGCACTGGGGATGTGGGGTCATGACAGAGTGTTCGCCTAGCATGTACTAAGCCCTTAGTTCCATCCAGCACCAGCCTGGTGCCCTACACCTGCCAGTCATCCCAGTACTACAGGTAGAGGCAAGCGGATCAGAAGTTCAAGTTCAGGGCTGCAGAGATGGTTCAGTAGTTACGAGCACTGGCTGCTCCTGAACAGGACGTGGGCTCAGTTCCCAGCACCCACATGGCAGCTAACACCTGTCCTTAACTGCAGTGCAAGGGGGGTCTGATGCCCTCTCCTAGCCTCTGGGGGCAATGCATGCACACTGTGTGTCTACATACATGCATGCAAAATACACACACACACACACACACACACACACACACACACACACAGGGCCATCTTCACCTATATAGTAAATTTGGGCCAGCCTGGGCTACATGACCCCTTGTCTCAAAGCAGAAAAAAAAAAATCGGTAATTCTGGAAAAAAAAAGTGCCCCTGTGAGAAAGCTGTTGGCTTAATAAGCAATTAGCTAAGTTCTGTTGGGGGGGGTCTGCGGGACATCCTCCCACTGCCAGCCACACTGGTACGGGTGAGTCTTTGATACCATCCTCGGCTTTTCCAAGGGTCTAAGCAAGGTCTAAGCAAAGACTCTGTATTCCAGCAAACATTCTTATGACCTGGGGCTCTGAGCCAGGTGAGTTCCGATTTTATTATGAGTAACAAATTAAATTGACTAACAACAAAAGCAAAGTGCCCAATCTGTTGACCCCAAGTGAACCAAAACATGCACAACTGCACTCCACAGGGTCACAGCAGCTAGCAGTGCTTTCTGCCCCACAGACAGAAAAATAATTCACACAGTATAAGGCCATTCTGGAACAATCCACACAGTAGGAGGCCATTCTGGAATAATCCACAATGCCTATGCTCTGGACACAGACAACAGACACTCCTTTCTGGGGACAAAGACTTTGGATGGATTTGTTTCTCTTTCTGAGTCAGGGTCTCCCTGCAGCCCCAGCTGGCCTGGAAATCACTATGTCTCACAAAGATCTGCCTGCCTCTTCCTGGAATTAATGATGCAACAGCACACATGGCCACATTTTTTTTTGAGACAGGGTCTCTCACTTGGACCTGTAGTTAGCTGACTCAGCTAAGCTGTTGGACCACTGAGTCCCAGGATGTGCCCGACTCTGCCTCCCCAGCACTGAGTTACAGACTCACACCACTATGTCTACTTTGTTTTAAGATTTTTATTACATGTGCATGTAGAGGTCCGAGGTCAATTTGTAGGAGTCAGTTAGTTCTCTCCTAGCATGTGGGTCGTCAGGCTTGGAAGCAAGTACCTTTACCTGAGGAGCTATCTTACTGGCCCTGCGCTGGCTTCTTACATGGTGCTGGGGTTGAACAAGCAGATCCCTTTGCCTGTGTGGCAGTCACTGCACCTTTCACCAGCTGATCCATCTTCCCAACCCTACAGACAACACGTGGGGATCCAGAAGCACAGAAGGACGTCACCATGTCACCCAGCCACACACAGAAAATGAGTGTTTAACTGGCCTTTGGCTGGAGCTGGATTCAAGAGGGTAGCAGCCAGGGGACGGCTGGAAATAATGAATATGAACTGGAGGGAGCTCACGCTGCGCATAACGGACCCAAGTTCAATGACCAGTAATCTATCCTTTGGTCAAGTTCAGCAAGTGAGCTAACATCCTTGAGCCTTAGTTTCCCTGAGGGAGCAGATACAATAAGTGAGAGTTTCTACTAGTGAGAAATTGATAAGAAAATGAAAAATGCAACCAGAAGGTGAAAATCTTTGATAAGGGTTGGCAAGATGGCTCAGTAGGTAAAGGTGCTTGTTGCTAAGTCTAATGAACTGAGTTCAATCCCTGGGTCCTACACAATAGAAGGAAAGAACTAACTCCCAGAAGTTGTCCTCTGACACATGCACTGTAGCATGTCCTCTCTAAATAGATGATAGATGATTGATAGATAGATAGTAGATAGTAGATAGACAGATGACAGATAAATAGATGATAGAAGGTTGAGTGATTGATAGATGATTGATACATGATAGATAGATTATAGATAGATAAATGCAATGAAAAAATCCTTGATGAGCAAAACAGCTGTTTTATAATTTCAAACACAAAAATGTGGAGAAAATGGAAAAAAAGCTTTCAGGATTGGGAGATGCCTCAGTGTGTGAGCAGATGCCTCAGTGCATGAGGAGATGATGCCTCAGTGTGTGAGCAGATGCCTCAGTGCGTGAGCAGATGCCTCAGTGCGTGAGCAGATGCCTCAGTGTGTGAGCAGATGCCTCAGTGTGTGAGGAGTAGATGCCTCAGTGTGTGAGGTGGTTTGCCACACACACACCACACACACCACACACACACACACACACACACACACACAATCGACTTGAGTTCAGATCCTCAGCACTCACAAGAAAAGCATCTTTTTATTGAATATTTGTGCATTTCATACAATGCATCTTGATTACATTTAGACCCCTCCCCAAACTGCCTCCCACAGAGCCCCCGGCCAGATTTCATGCAGTCTGTCATAGAGGGTAAGGCCTATTGAGTCAGATTCCTGTCCCCGGATTTTCCTCAGTGTGTGTTCATCCACTGGATGAACTGGGTCAGCCTACTCTCCCCCACTCAGCAGCGATCACCTGTCACTGACAGTTACTCAACCAAAGCCTAATAACCACAACAATGACTGGTGCAGCAAACTAGCTCTAATGGTACAGTAGTGGCACTTTTATCTTGGGAGCAATCAACAGCTATCTAACTGGACTTAAAGTCCGATCAATGGGAGGGAACTCATGTGTGGGACTGTAAACATATCTTTTTTTTTTACTTTACTGTGTTTTGCCTGAATGTATGTTAAGTGCACATGTATCATGCAATGCCCAAAGAGACCAGAAGAGGGCGTCGGCGCCAGATCCCCTGGAACTGGAGCTACAGATAGTTGTTAGCCACCATGTGTGTGCTGAGAACCAAACCCAGTCCTCTGCCAGAGCAGCCAGCGCTCTTAACTACTGAGCCATCTCTCCAACCCTAAAATGCATATCTATAATCCCAGCACTAGTGGTGGGAGCAGGGACTCACTGGCCAGGAAGTCCAGCCAATCAGTGAGTGAGTCCCACACCCAGCATTTTGAAACACCAATAGTGCTCATGATGGTGATAATAATAATAATTGCTAATAAATAGAAAATAGGCACTTGAACTCCGAATCCAGACTCTTGGCTGTTTTCAGCCTGGCCAGGGCTGGGGCTCAGTCAGGAGAGCACTTGCCTAGGATATATAAAGTTCTGGGTTCCATCCCACTAACACAAACACCGGACATGGTAACAAATGCCTCATGGAGGTAGAGACAGGAGGATCAGAAGCTGAAGATCATCCTTGGCTACACAGAGAATTTGAGGCCAGTCTGGGATATGTAAAACTCTCTCCAAAAGAAACGTCAGACAGGCAACCTGAGGACAGAGCTTTCCCCTTATCTAAGAGCAAAGGGGGCAGATTCAGGTTAATAAACAGACCAAAGTCCTGGGGAGATAGCTCAGTCTGTAAAGGCCTTGCTACACGTCCTGCTTAGCATCAACCGTGAACATGACAGCACAGAACAACCTACAAAGAGAGTATTTGAGGGTTTTCCTTTCTGATTGGTCTCTGAGGGGCTGTCACGATGGCTGACTGATGCCGGAAGCTGGGCCCACCGTGGGCAGCCCCATTCTCTGGACAGGTGCATCTGGGCTGCATAAGAAAGCACACTGAGCATGCGCCTGCAATTATGCCAGGAAAAAGCGTTCCTCTGAGGTTTCTGCTCCAAATCCCTGCCTGAGTTCCTGCCCTGACTTCCTTCAAGGTTGGACTGAGATCGGATTGTTTTATCACAGTAACAGAAAGGAAACTAGACCAGTGCACCAAGGATTGAGAACCCCTGTTTGATATGGAGAATCCATGTGTAAAAAGCATACGCTGCTAGCTGGGCGTGGTGGCACACGCCTTTAATCCTAGCCCTCGGGAGGCAGAGGCAGGCGGATCTTTGTGAGTTCAAGGCCAGCCTGGTCTACAGAGTGAGTTCCAGGACAGCTGGGGCTACAGGGAGACCCTGTCTCGAACAGACAAAAAAGAAAAAAAAATGCTGCTGGGCATGGTGGCGCAAACCTTTAATCCTAGCACTGGGGAGGCAGAGGCAGGTGGAGCTCTCTGAGTTCAAGGCCAGCCTGGTCTGCATAGTAAGTCTCAACAAGCCCAAAAAAAAAAAAAAAAAAAAAATCTCTAATTATCTCCCTGTGTAGGTCGGTAACTGAACTTTTATGCCAGCACCCGGGAGGTAGAATCAAGAGGGTCCCCGGGGCTGACTGCTCAGCCAGGCTAGCCTAAAGGGGCAAACTCTAGACCCAAGAGGGCTCCTGCTTCAAAAACCAAAGTACCGGGAAGGTGGGCTGGAGGGAAGGGCTGGGATGAATCAGAGGACAAAGCCTGCCGGCAGGCAAGAGGACCAGAGTTCCGAGCCGCGGTGTACGAGTAGACTGCCCTCCTGTAATCCCAACGTGCCTGAGAGAGAAGCCAGGTTGTGGTTAGCACGCCCCTGTAAATCCCAGTGCACCTAGAGAGAATAGCCAGGTAGTGGTAATCACAACCCTTAATCCCGGATGCCTGGGAGAGAAGCCAGGTGTGGTAGCACGCCCACTGTATCCCAGTGCCTGGGAGAGAAGCCAGGTGTGGTAGCACGCCCCTGTAATCCCAGTGCCTGGGAGAGAAGCCAGGTGTGGTAGCACGCCCCTGTAATCCCGGTGCCTGGGAGAGAAGCCAGGTGTGGTAGCACGCCCCTGTAATCCCGGTGCCTGGGAGAGAAGCCAGGTGTGGTAGCACGCCCCTGTAATCCCAGTGCCTGAGAGAGAAGCCAGGTGTGGTAGCACGCCCCTGTAATCCCAGTGCCTGGGAGAGAAACCAGGTGTGGTAGAACGCCCCTGTAATCCCGGTGCCAGGGTGAGAAGCCAGGTGTGGTAGCACGCCCCTGTAATCCCGGTGCCTGGGAGAGAAGCCAGGAGCCTCCGAGAGTTCACTGCTAGTTGGTAAGCTCCAGGTTCAAGGGGAGACCGTGCCTTAAAAGTAAGTTAGACAGCCAGGTGTGGTGGCAGATGTCTTTACTCCCAGCACTCAAGAGGCAGGCAGATCTCTGTGAGTGTGACTGACACACATAAAATAAAAATAAGTAAATAATTTTTTGGTCTTTTTGAGTAAATAAATTTTTTTTGGTCTTTTTGAGACAGGGTCTCCCTGTAGCCCCAGCTGTCCTGGAACTCACTCTATAGACCAGGCTGGCCTTGAACTCACAAAGATCCGCTTGCCTCTGCCTCCCAAGTGCTAGGATTAAAGGCGTGCGCCACCACACCCGGCCCTGAGTAAATAATTTTTTAAATAAAATAGAGAGCAAGCAAGGAAGACATCCATTGTCAACCTATAGCCTACACACAATCAAAAAACGTGCACTCTCATACATGTGCCCACACATACACACACATAAAGGGTAACTTCTTTTTTTTTTTTTTATTTTATTTTCATATGTGATAAAGGGTAACTTCTAAGGAATGACACAAAAGGTTGCTCTCTCTCTCACAAACACATACATGTGCAAATAAAATTTAATTAATTAATTAATTAATATAAAGTAGGCAGAAGAAGAAAGGCTCCCCCAGAGGGAAGCAAAGCCCTCCTCCCTTGTCTGATGCTGTTTGTGAGCTTGCACGCCACTGACTGGCTCCTAGTTCCCCTGTGCCCACCCTCTTGAATACTGGCTGAACAAATGAACCAACAAATTGGAGGCAACCAAAACCTCAAGATAGCTTGGTCTCACACCACCTGTCTAGGAGGAACCAGTTCTTGGCACTAAAGTTGAAAGCCCTCCCAAGGTCAAGTGGTTAAAGGAAGTCTCTAGCCCAGCCTGAGTGCACCCTGGTCCCCATGCAGACTTCAATGGAACATTTGGGGATTTTTTTTCTTTAATTTTTTATTTTTTTTATATCATACAACAGTTCTTAATCAAATTTTAAACCCCCTCCCCTAACCATGCCCCCACACCACCATGGGGATTTTTATCAATAAGTTTAATATGATGGGGAGGGGCACATGCCTATGCCAAGGCACATGTGTGGAGGGCATAGAATGACTTGTGGCAGTAGTGTCTCTCCTCCCACTATGTGGGCCCCAGGAATTAAACTCAGCTTGTCCGGGGTTGGCCACAGACATACTTAACTAGAACCTCACCAGCCCCGACTTGGGAATTTTTAAATCTATCCTAGATAGAGCCCAAGAAGCATTAACAGAAATCAGGATTATATTAGAGGCTTATAAGCACTCTCATTCAACTTTCTGATCCTTTTGCTGAGCCCCCAGCCCCTCACTAGGGGATTCTAGGCAGGGACTCCATCACTGAGCCAACACCCCCAGGCCCTCACTGGGGGATTCTAGGCAGGGACTCCATCACTGAGCCAACACCCCCAATCCCTCTCTAGGGGATTCTAGGAAGGAGTCCATCACTGAGCCAACGCCCCCAGCTCTTCACTGGGGGATTCTATGCGGGGACTCCATCACTAAGCCAATGCCCCTAGCCCCTCACTGGGGAAGTCTAGGCAGGGACTCCATCACTGAGCCACACCCCAGCCCCTCACTGGGGGAGTCTAGGCAGGGACTCCATCACTGAGCCAATGCCCCCAGGCCTTCACTGGGGGATTCTAGGTAGGAACTCCATCACAGGGCTATGCAACCAGCCTCTCATTTGGGATTCTAGGCAAAAACTCCATCACAGGGCTATGCAATCAGCCTCTCATTTGGGGATTCTAGGCAGGGACTCCATCACAGGGCTATGCAACCAGCCTCTCATTTGGGGATTCTAAGACTGCTCTACTGCTATGCAACATTTCCAGGCCTCTTTTTAATTTTTCTTTTGAGGCAGGGTCTCACTAAACTGCCCAGACTAGCCTTGAACTCACTCTGTTGCTCACCCAATCCCTCAAGGTGGGGACCCTTCTTGCTTAGCCTCGTGAGTAGATGGATGACGGCCAGACACAAGCAGGTCTGGCATATTTATCCCTTTTAGAAGAGACAGGATTCTATTGTCCTGCCAGATTGTTCCTAAGCAATCTTCCTGCCTCAGCCTCTCTTGACCAGGCAGGCTAATGAATTCCCAAAGCCATCCGGCAAGGAAGTGGGTTGGAGGCAGGTTTGGAAGCCCAGCACACAGCTCCAGAGTATATACGCTCGTTCATGTCAATGCCCTTCCGTTCAGATACTTCTGGGCCCTGCCCAGACTGTCAAATGCTTCAAACAGGGACACAGGCGAGATCCCAGCAACTCATATTTTATACATATATATATATATTACTTATATATATATATAAATATATATTATATATATATATTCCTTGTATGTCTAAATTTGCTGAAAAGACTTATTGTTGGAACACTACTGCTGGAGCACTACTGACAGAAGAGAGATTATACATGAAAGAACCCAGGTTATAGAAGAAGACTGGAAGCTCTCTGTCCCTGGGCTTCATCTCAGAAACAGAGCATGTGCAGAAGGAGGAGCAGAGCATGAAGCCCAGAAATACAACTACAAGGGGCAGGGCCTACAAAGGGGTTTATTTATTGGTTTATTTCACTGAAGTTACAGATGGTTACTAAGCACTATGTGGGTGCTGGGCACTGAACCCAGGTCCCGTGCAGGAGCAGCCAGTTCTCTATAACCTCTGAGCCACCTCTGCAGACTGCCTACCCTCCTTTTTTTCTTTTTGAGACATGCTCTCACTATGTAGCCCTGGCTGGCCTGGAACTTGCTATGTAGGCCAGGTTGACCCCAAATCACCCCCGGGTGGTGTCTAATGCCAGATACAATGTCAAGAGGTTGGTGTGGGTGTGAAAGTGCAGAGCTTAGGGGACAAGGATGGGGTACACAGAAAGAAGACACATCTGTTCAGAACAGGTGAAAATTTGTGTAAATATTCTTTCTGAGCAGTTTCAATCTGCAGTTGGTTGAATCCAGAGACATACAGCTCCTTGGAACGGGGACTGACTAGAACCGGATGCTACTCACTGCAAATTTAGAACAGGCTAGCCTTGATCTCACAGAGATCTACCTGCCTCTATCTCTGCCTCCCACGTGCTGGGAGCACATGAGCCACCACATCCAGCGACTGTGTGTTACCCTCAAAGAGCCAGAATGCTGCCTGTGCTCCTGGCCTCCCAATGCTCTGTACATCAGACAGCTCTGGAGCCACCCTGCATGGAGGAAAAGTCGCTGGAAAGGGTGGGGCTGGGGAGATGGCATAGGGGGTAGAGTGCTTGCCATGCAAGAGTGAGTGAGGTCCACATCCAGACACAGTAAAACACATGGGATCCCAGCACTCCTGAGATGCCTCAGACACTGAAGGGACAGCTAGCCCGATGGACCCAGCAGGAGCCCCTGTCTCAGACAAGGCAGACAGTGAGAATGACAGCCAAGGCCATTCTGGCCTCTGTGAGTGCACAGTGGGACACGTCTGCACTCACACATCCACTGCACTCACACATCCACCCATGACTCACTCTCTCTCTCTCTCTCTCTCTCTCTCTCTCTCTCTCCACAAACACACACACACACACACACACACACACACACACGCCGTTAGAAAGAAGGGTAGGGCTGACAAGGTGATGGTCCAGCAGATGCAGGTGCCTACTGCCAAGCCTGACAACCTAAGTTCAATTCCCAGCCCCACATGGAAAGGAGAGAGAGAGCTCACCTCAGCACGCACACACTTATGCACAAAATAAATAATTAAATTAAAATATGGATAGGGTTTTGGGAAGTATTGAATATGAGATGTGAGGCTGTTGGAGCAGCAGGCCTGGTTCTAGGCTGCAAGGGTCTGTGGGGATAAACTGAGAGGTTCCAAGGGGGCCAGTGTGAGTCCCTACACTGTGTCCCCACAAGGCCACCTGACTGATGGGGCCCAAATCCACTTGCCAAGTCCCCTACACTGTGTCCCCACAAGGCCACCTGACTGATGGGGCCTAAATCCACTTGCCAAATCCCCTACTCTGTGTCCCCACAAGGCCACCTGACTGATGGGGCCCAAATCCACTTGCCCTAGAACACATGAGCTCTGGCTACAGATCTGCACAGGGAGGCTTTTTGATACTTCTGACAAAACCATCACACATTTAAAAATTACACAGATGGCAGTCATGCATGGCTGCATACAACTGTAACCCCAGTACTCAAGAAGCTGAAGCAGGACGATTATGAGTTCTCAGTCAGAAACTCTTGACTCAAAAATAGCTGAGCAATGAGCTAGATGGCTCAGTGGATAAGAGCACTGGCTGCTCTTGCAGAGGACCTGAGTTCAGTTCCCAGTGCCCACATGGCTGCTAACAACCATCTGTAACTCCAATTCCAGGAGATCTGACACCCTCTTCTCGCCCCTGCAGGCACTGCCCAACATGAGTGCACTTACATATATGCCAGCAAAATGCTCATTTAAAAAAAAAAAACCCACTGGGTTGAGGACCAGAGGTCCTATCCCTGGCACCCACATAAAAAGTCAAGGGTGGCCATACATCTGCAGCCCCAGCATCCTGGAAAGGCAGAAACAAGATGGCTAGGGCTTGCTGGCTACCAGCCTAGTTAAAAAAGGAACAGGTTCAATGAGAGACACTGTCTCAAGGGTGAAGGGAGAGATAAAAAGTGGGCACCAGACCATTGAGCGTGCATATCCACACACACATGCACATCATACACATACACATAATGCTCCACATATATATGCATGCACACACATACAAATTACTAACAAGTAAAATGGCACAAATGTATCATTTTCTTATGTATCTGGAGTTTATAAGCCTAAAGAGAATCTTTTTGTTTGAGTTAGTTTGTTTGTTTGTTTGTTTGTTTTTGCTTTTCGAGATACGATCTTGTATAGCCCAGGCTAGCCTCAAACTTGCTATGTAGCTGAGGATGACCTTGAACTCCTGATTCCCAACTCCCATGTGTTGCAATAACAGCCATGCATCACCAAGCTCTGCCTAAATGAGTATTAGAGGGCTGAACTCAAGACTGATACCTTCTAGAATCTTCCAGGGAGAATCCAGCTTCCATGGCAGCCAACTGTTTCTGCCTTCGCACTCCAAACTCGCCTCCCTTGCCCATGTGCTGTCCCACCTCCCTCTGCCTTCAAAGATTCCCTGTGAAGCTGTCAGAGCCACAGAGATAATCCAAGAACATGTCTCCAGATATTTAACCTTTCTGTGCTGGATAGCTTTGGTGTCAACTTGACACACCTGGGTTGAGGGAGCCTCAATTGGGGAATTTGCTCCATTGGATTGGCCTGTGGCCACATCTGTGGTGTATTGTCTTGATTGTTGAGCAGTGACAGTATAAGAAGGCAGGCTGGGCATGAGCCAGAGAGCAAGCCAGGAGCAAGCCAGTGGACAGCATTCCTCCATGGCATGTGCTTCAGCTCCTGCCTCCAGGTTCCTGCCCTGAGTTCCTGCCTTGGGCTCCCTAAGTGATGAAATGTGACCCAGGAGATGTAAGCTGAATAAACCCTTTCCTCCCCAAGTTGGTGTCGGTCAGAGTGTTTTGTCACAGCAATGGAAAGACAAACTACGACAGAAATTGGTACCAGGAGTGGGGTATTGCTGTGACAGACCTGACCTTGGTGTTTTGGGGAAGGATTGTGGAGGCGTTTGGAACTTTGGGCTGGGAAGATCATTGAATGCCTAAAGATTGTTGCTGTGGAGCTTGGAGCAGTTTTGCTGAAGGAGTTGTAGAAGATGGAGGCCTGGCTTGTGAAGTTTCTAGTTTCAAAGGAGAGCAGAGATCATCAGGACTGTGTAATCTGTGGGTTCTGGTCAGCTGGGGCTGTGGAGAATCAGCTGTAAGTAACAAGAGACCAGAACCTGAAGTGAAACTTTTCTGGTACTGGGGCAATTGATGCTGGTTAGCTGGGGCTGAAAAATCAGCTGTAAGTAACAAGAGACCAGCATCACTGAGGTGAAATCTTCTGGGGAGAATATCTTCAAGGTCAGCACACAGAAGCTGTGACCCAGAAAGGGCCTGAGCCTCCATCTCCAGCCAGAAGCCGGACTTGGTAATGTGTAAGAGTCTCCTATATGGTTCCGGTGTTGAAATTTGAGGGGGTCACAGAGAGCAGCCGAGGCTTGGCACTGTGAGAGGTCAGGAAAGACCATTGGTGGAAGTGCACCTCGGTTGCTGTGAAGACCCCAGGATTGCAGGGGTCATGGAGAGAAGCTGAGGCTTTGCACCAGGAGAGGTCAGAAGACGACCATTGGTGAAGGTGCTGCCTCAGTTTCAGTAGCGACCCCAGCTTTTTGGAGATGCCGGTACCCTGGGACGACCACCAAGAGCAGCGGTAGGTGTAGAATGGAGTTGGCCTGGGCCTGCAAGATGAGTGTGCCACGGACGGCAGAGTCGGAGAGAGGGAGCTGCCGAGACCCTTTGGAGCCCAGAAGATCATGAGTGGATCCCAGGTGTCCAGCCTTGAGCTACTTGCTGGACTTAGGTTTTGTTTGAGAGTGCCTGATTCTTCCCTTTGAAATAAGACAGTACTTGTTTTGGATTTTGCAGCAGCCCACAGTTAGGAGACTTTTAATAGACTGGACTTTTAAGTGTTTGGACATTTTAAGGACTGTGAGGCTTTTGAGGTTGTACTGTCTTAGGTTGTGATTCATGTTAACATCATATTTTGGGGATAAGAACTGGAAAGGTGGTGGTTTAATA
Organism: Rhizomys pruinosus; assembly: GCA_009823505.1. Lineage (NCBI taxonomy): Eukaryota > Metazoa > Chordata > Mammalia > Rodentia > Spalacidae > Rhizomys > Rhizomys pruinosus. The sequence goes on along the minus strand of VZQC01012024.1, from coordinate 1,064,888 downwards.
GTGATGTGTTTTGTGTGTCAAGTTGACAAGGGGTCAATTGTGCTGGATAGCTTTGGTGTCAACTTGACACACCTGGGTTGAGGGAGCCTCAATTGGGGAATTTGCTCCATTGGATTGGCCTGTGGCCACATCTGTGGTGTATTGTCTTGATTGTTGAGCAGTGACAGTATAAGAAGGCAGGCTGGGCATGAGCCAGAGAGCAAGCCAGGAGCAAGCCAGTGGACAGCATTCCTCCATGGCATGTGCTTCAGCTCCTGCCTCCAGGTTCCTGCCCTGAGTTCCTGCCTTGGGCTCCCTAAGTGATGAAATGTGACCCAGGAGATGTAAGCTGAATAAACCCTTTCCTCCCCAAGTTGGTGTCGGTCAGAGTGTTTTGTCACAGCAATGGAAAGACAAACTACGACACTTTCTCAACCACAAAGAGGCTCAAACCTTGTGAAGCAACAGATTATAAGGATTAAGACCATACAACCCTGGGTCACCGCAACTCACAGGGCCATATTCTCCTCAGGGGAGAAGTTCAGTAGCACTCACCACAGAACACATCTTTCCCCTTCCTTCTTATCTTTTCCTCACTCTCCTCTCCTTCCTACCTTCATTGTTGTTGTGCTGCTGGTGGTGGTATAGAGACAGAATCTCATATAGCCCAGGCTAGTCTCTAACTCACTATGTAGCCAAGGATGACCTTAAACTCCTGATCTTCTATCCTCTACCTCCCATCTGCTGGGATGAGAGGAGTATACCACCACACCTTGTTTTTCTTTCTTTTTTAATTTTTGTTCCTTTATTCATTTTTTTAATTTTTTAATTTAATTAATTTATTTTTTTATGTGTATGAATATACTGTCTGCATGTAGGTCTGTGCACCCATGTCGTGCAATGCAGTGGAGGTCAGAAGAGGGTGTCGGATTCCCCTGGAACTGGAGTCAAAGACGGTTCTCAGCCGCCATGTGGGTGCTGGAAATCAAACCCTGGTCCTCAGAAAAAGCAATCAGCGCTCTTAACTGCTAGGCCATCTCTCCAGCCCCTATTCATTTATATTTTTGGTGAATAAGTATATAGTCTGTATGAATGTAAGTTTACCACATGCATGCAATCCCTGCAGAGGCCAGAAGAGGGCATCAGATCCCTTGGAACTGAAGAGTTGGATAGACGTTAGCCGCCATGTGGGTGCTGGGAACTGAACCCAGGTCCTCTGCAAGAGCAGCCAGTGGTCTTACTAGCTGAGCCATCTCTCCAGCCGCCAGGTTTTCTTTCTTTTATCAGGGATATTGCACACCAGTGTTTACTGTAGGTCTATTCATAGCATCCCAGCTAGGAACCAGCCAAGGTGACCAACAGAATAGAGAACACAGCCAGGTCTACCTGCAGTGAGACCCTGCCTCAGTGCATAAATTGGGGTAAGGAAGGTGATCCCAGGCTGCAGCATGCACATACACACTCATGTACACATGCACACATATGCATCCATACAGTAACATATAAGCTCATGCATATGTGTCTATGAACTAACATACATCCACACATGCACACACCAGTGCACATGTGTCAGCATGTGCACCATACACATCAAAACATGTGTGCATGCCTATGTACACACTAATGCACATATTTTCATGCACACACATGTACCCATACACACATGTGCATACACCTGTTCACACATTAACATGCATACATGCATACACATATGTGCTCGTGCATTCCTACATGCTAACATGTGTGCACGATACATGCAAAAGTATGTGTGTGTGCATGTGCACACACATACACATGTCCACACATTCCCATGTGTGTGTGCACAGTACATGACAAGGAATGTGTGTAGCCAGGTGCTGACATGTGTGCACACGGATGCTGACATGTGTGCACATGGATGCTGACATGTGTGCTCACTACGCATCAAAATGCATGCACATATGCACACACATGAATCCACATATACCAACATGTGCACACAGGCATACATGTGCATGCACACCTGTATACACATATGCCCACACACTAACACAGACACATGTATGCACACCTGCATGCATGTACACCTGTCCACACACCAACATTCATATGTGCACATCCATACTAACGTGTGCACACTATGCACCTAAATACATGCATACATACTCACACATGTGCCCATGCAAATACACACATGCTACTAAATGAGCACATTATACACACAGAAATAAATTTTTTTAATTCCTTCATGATTCATTATCAGTAAACATTTACATATAGGTTTTTATTTGATGCACCTATCTACCCAGCATCACTTAAAGATTCCTTGTAAGTAAGAGACTGCCAGTGCCAAAAGTTGAAGCCTTGGTTCAGTACAACATGCACAGGCTTTGAAGGCCTGGTTTAGTGCTGTGTCCACACTGGGCTTGCAGACATGTGACCTGTCCATTCTCAATTTTCATGTTGATCACTCACTGAAATGAAACTGAGTTATTTCACAAAATGACAGTGGACTTGCACAGAACAGACATTCAATCACCACTGGATGACTTTTAGTTACCTTAACATATGCAAACAGGGATCATACTGCATTGATTAGGGTGCAGTGTGTGGTCTGCTCAGCACACAGACTTTATAGTTTAAGGGTATTTTATTTTATTATTTTATTCCTGTGTGTGAGTGCACCTGCATACACTCATGTAGATATCAGAAGACACCTTTCTAAGGCATTTGTCTCCTTCCCCAGTAGGTCCCAGGGATTTGGGTCACCCTTCTTGCTCATGAAATTCTTTTACTGGCTGAGCCATATCACCAGCTGGGCTTTTATACATATTCAGCAAGAATAAATGGATTTCCTGACCAAGGTTGAAGAATTGGGGGTGCTATAAAGCAGGGAGGGAGGCAGAGGCCAGCAGAAGGTCAGTGTGACTTGAAGGCTGTATGTTCAAGTTCCTGGCACCACCATTAGTCTCTAGAATCAGTGTTGCTCTCCTGTCCCAGAGTATGAAGGACATCACTCCTCAAAAAATCTTTATAATTCTGGGCTGGGACTGTGGCTTGCCTAAGCAGACAAAGCCCTGGCTTCCAGGCCCAGGATCTCAGAAACCAGGCCTGGAGGTACATGAGATACATGTAGGGGATGTGGCTCTGTGTGTGATTGTGTGTGTGCTGGAGAGATGACTCAGCAGTTAAGAGTACTGGTTGCTCTTGCAGAGGACCAGGGTTCAATTCCCAGCACCCACATGGAGGATAACAACCATCTTTAACTCTAGTTCCAGGGGATCTGATGCGGTCTTCTGCCTCCATGAATATGGTACACACAAGATGTACTTATACACATGCAGGCAAAACACTTGTACACATCAAAAATAAATAATTTAAAATATAGAGAGCAAAAATACTGATAAAAAATCATGCATACACACACAGACACACGTGCGTGCGCGCACACACACACACACACACACACACAGACACGTGCGCGCGCGCACACACGCACACACATCCCTCCAGGCCAATTCTGCAAATCTTGAGCAATATGTCAACGGCTCCACTTGAACTTAGACATTGAAAAACTGTGTAACAGGAGAACTATTACACTAACTTCCTTTAGTAAACAGTTCAACCTCAGACCTTGGAAACCCACAGAGCCTGCAGCGCTACCCGCAGCCCCCCAGAACCCTCTCCTCTCTCAGTGTCAGCTAGTCTGCCTTCTGCTCAGGAGGGGGTCAACACAGATGTTTCTAGAATTTTTTTTTCCTAGTACGTACATTTTTTTTCTCTTCACGTCTCCCTTTCACATCTCCCCTTTCACCAAGACTCAGTATTACAAATCCACTTGCAAGTTACAAAATAACTTCTCTATCCAGCCATGCAGGGTTACAGATTGAGAGATCAGCCCACACCAGATAAAAACCACAGCAGCATTATATTTTTTTCTTTTTTACACTTCTTTATTTATTTTGTGTTATGTGCTTGCACTTGCCACAGCACAGGGGTAGTAGTCAGAGACCAATGTGTGGGAGTTAGTTCTTTCCTTACGCCCTGTGGGTTCCTGGCATTGAACTCAGGTCGTCACATTTTGCCCCAAGCACCAGTATCCACTGAGCCACCTTGTAGGTCCCTACTCATATGTTTTTCTGTTGTTAGGTTTTATTTATGTTTTTATTATATGTGCATGAGTGTTTTGTCTGCATGTATGTAAGTGTACCACGTGTGTACAATGCCCATAGAGGCTAGAATAGGATATCAGATCTTCTGGGGCTGGAGTTACAGATGGTTGTTAGCCACCATGTGGTGCTAGGAACTGAACTTGAGTCCTGTGCAAGGGCAGGCAGTACTCTTAACTGCTGCGCCTTCTCTCCAGCCCTCGACTCTCATATTTTAACATTATGATGTAAATGTCAGATGTCTCCTACAGCCTCACGAGTTTGAAATCTTAGGCTGTTTTCTGGGGCTTGGGAACCTTGAGAGTATATGGTGTCACCTGCAGCAGTAGGTGGCTGGGTGTAGGGCTTGAAAGTGATTCCCCTTCTGACTCAGGCTTGAGCTCTTAGCCTCTTGACTCACCAAGAACCAGGTGCCTCTGCCCCATACTCCTGCTACCATAATCTCCACCAGGATGGAGGCTCTACCCCCTTAAGTTGTTCTGTCAGATATTCTGCCACAGCAATGAAAACTCTAAGGGCCACCAAGATGGCTCAGTGGGTAAAGGCTTGCTGCCAAGCCTGATGACCTGAGTTCAATTCCTGGCATACAGTGGAGGGACAAGCAGATCCTCAGGGTTCAATGGCCAGTCTATCCAAATTTGCAAGCTCAGTGAGAGACCCTGTCTCAAAAAATAAGTTAGAGGCACGGAAGAGATGGCTCAGGGGTTAAATGCACTGGCTGCTCTTGTAAAGGACCAGGATTCAATCTCAGCATCTAGATAGCAGCTAACAACTATCTGCAACTCCATTTCCAGAGGTTCTGATGCCCTCTTTTGACTTCTGTGGGCACTGCACAACACAGGTGTACTTACATGTATGCAGGAATATACTCATTCACTAAAGTAAAATAATAAATAAGGGTCTGGAGAGATGGCTCAGGGGTTAAGAACACTGGCTGCTCTTGCAGAGGACTAGGGTCCAGTTCCCAGCACCCACATGGTGGCTAACAACTGTCCATAACTCAAGTTCCAGGGGATCCTACGCCCTACTCTGACTTCTGTAGGCATTCCATTTAAACAATTAAACACTGAATGTGATGGCAAGCACCTCCAGAAACAAGAGAGACCCTGCCTCAAAGCAAGGGAGGCAAGACCCACAACCCAAGGCCTCCACAAGCATGCTGAGGCACACACACAACCCGACTCACAATAAGTACACTGACACATAACATAAAAAAGTTTAAAAAGGCTAATGTGTCAAATGCACTGGTGCATGCCTTTAATCCCAGCTCTCATGAGGCAAAAGCAGGCAGACCTCTGTGAGTTCAAGGCCAGCCCATCTCAAAAAGACAAAAGGAAGAGGAGGAAGAGGAGGAAGAGGAGGAGGAGAAGGAGGTCACTAATGTGGAATATACAATAAGCGCTGACTGAGCCTCAGCTGTTCAAGCTACCAACAAATGGAGATGGGAATTCAAGGCTATTGTAATAGCTACTGGCTTCGCTAAATGAATGCATTGTCTGTATAAATGGATAAATGTCATCTGTATCTGTTGGCTGTAGGAGACAGTCAAGAGTTCACGTTCACACCCCATTTGCTAAGTGAGGCCCCAAACAGGAAGGTCAGGAGTATTAACAATTATATAATTATCCTCCATGGTGAAACAATTGAAGTGTCCCACTCAAATCAGAATGATCCTGCTCTGGCCACGTTAGGCATGGTCATTTAACACTGACCAGGAAGTTCCTGCCCTAACATGATTAGCAGCAATTATAAACATGATTGTTGGCAAAAGACACAGCGCAGCCACCGGGGTGTGTAGAGGCTGATATGATAGGACCTGGAAATTGAAGGGAAGCAACCGCAGGGCACCGAGAAGCAGTAGGTGATTAACAGGTAGTGGTGAAGAAGTGAGACATCGATCCTGGCTCCAAGTCTGGAAAATAACCACATTCAATGCTATTTAAAAAGTAAAAATGTCAGCCGGGCGTGGTGGCGCACGCCTTTAATCCTAGCACTTGGGAGGCAGAGGCAAGAGGATCTTTGTGAGTTCAAGGCCAGCCTGGTCTACAGAGTGAGTTCCAGGACAGCTGGGGCTACAGGGAGACCCTGTCTCG